>SNQJ01S0106739.1:3132-17289 GCA_010110895.2 Picea sitchensis | reverse complement strand
AGTGTTGGGTGTTGTGTCACTAATGTGGACATCACTTGGTATCTAGGCTAGCTCACCATTATTTGGAGTCCTTTTCATATAATCAATGGTTCAGATTTATTCTCTATTTCTCCTATAGATCAATGATCCATGTTGATTCAAAGCCTCTTTCGTCAAAGTGTATCAAAATGGTCTAAGATAAATACTTTGAAAAATCGACTCTGAAAGCATTTCACCATCGCATTGGAATCTGAATGCAGGACTTCTTATGGCCGTGGATCTGTTTAAATATGGATATAAGGTTTAATCTTGGTCATCCATTATTAACGTAGAAACATAAATTATAGAACTAAGAGTTAGCTCCTTTCACACGGTTCCATGGATATTTTTTTTACATTCAAACCAAGAGCCTTCACTCTTTCATTATAAACTCATCGAAATCTATATCCTTTATTCATGTGGGACATTGTATTTTTCCTTTACTTCATTTTATTCACATATGAATCATTGATCTTGTTGAATGATCAACAATCAATGGATCACACTTTCTCTACTGATATAAATTTCTCCATATTTTAATTAGTTTAGCTTCCTTTGAAAATCCACAACCTAGTTGTCGAGCACCCTAGCATATATTGTGTAGGGACCTTCTCAACTTTCTTTGTCTAGTTTGATTTGTAGGATGAGGCTTCCTTTGTGTTCCTCAGAGTCGTCTATGGTTCAGGTTCGATCCTTAGACCTGGAATCACAGTCTTCCTGACTTCATCATTGGAAATGGTTAGTGTCCCCCTGCATGTGACATAATGACATCCATGAATACCTTGGAAATCAATGACATAACAATTCCGAACACTTCATGTTGTACAACAATTCAAAGGGACTCATTTTTAATGATGTTTGATAATCATTTTATGATGAAAACTAAACTAAGTGAACATAATCTTCCCACTGTGTGGTAGTACATTACATACATCCACAACATATCCTGTACGATTTGGTTAGTTATTTTAGTCTGACCATCAGTCTGAGGTTGATATGTCGTACTAAAATTTAGTTGGGTGTCCAAACCACTGAAAAATGTTTTCCAAAAATTCGAAGTGAACTTTTCATCCCTGTCTGAAATGATAGTTTTGGGTAAACCATGCAATCTGAAAATTTCTTTCGCCAAAATGTCTGTAATGTTTATGATCTTGTGAGTGGATTTTACCAGAATAAAATGTGCATATTTGGTAATTGCATCTACTACCACCATTATTGATTCATTATGCTTCTTAGTTGTAGGTAGTCCTGTAATAAATTCCATACCAATCACTTCGCATTTCAACTCAAGAATGGGTTTAGGTTGCAGTAATCATGTTGGGTGATGGTGCTTAGATTTGACTTGTGATGCAGGAGCATCCCTCACGCCAAGCGAGCCAGCGCATAAGACAAAGGACAGTTGGGCAGACCCAGCCAAATTTTTGAAATTTCCCTTGAAGTTGATGTGCCAAATATAAATGAGATCATTTAATGAAGGCGCCTTGGTATAATGTAATCAGACCTTGAGCACCCCGCTCTCTTCTGAAGTAGATGGAGGCATTTATAGTAGTTAATGCAGGAAGATAGGATTTTTAATTCTAGATTAGACAGTTTTAGAAGAAAAGAGGGAAACGGATATAGACACCCTCATTGTGCATTGTAACGGGGTTAGAAGAATTTGGAGCATTGAGAAGAGGAGCAAAGAGCTGTGTAGAAACACCCATGTATAGTTATTTGGATTAATAGAAGAAATTGATTCAAGTTCATGGTGTTGTGTTTGTTCTCTGTGTATGTGTGTTAATTGATATGCTCATGAGTATTTACTTCCTGTTATGCATTTGTTGTTACGCTGTGTATATGATTTCATGTGTTGAGATTGAAGTCTGAAAGGAAGTACAAGAAATGAGTTTCAATTGTTTCTCTATCTGAGCAAGGATTCCTGCAAGGAGTGCAGTTGAAGTTGTCCGCAAGGAGTGCATTGACAGAAGGCTCAGATAGTTTAACTCTTGTTCTCGTTCACCCAGAAGTGAATTTTGGGTTATATGAGATGTGCAAGGAGTGCGCAAGCTAAGGAGGGTCTCAGTCATGAAACTAAGCGAAGTATTGAAGGACTGCTGCTACAGGTGTGCGCAGAATCGAAAGAACTCAACACTTGGAGGTGTTTGAGAACTGTCGCAAGGAGTGCATGCAAAAACCCTTTTTGAGGTTGAAAGTGTGAGAAAGCTCAAGAGGGATAAGGCTTTCAAGCTCGTCAAAAATAAGCACAGAGAGTTTGTGCCGTGGGAGTGTTTGAACAAGTGCTGCAAAGTTACGTGCAGGAGGACCAGTTTTCACAAAGGGATACTGGGTTCACCCGTAGAAGACATCCAAGAGGAAGCGATCGACGGTTAGGATCTTATGGAGGATATTTGAAAAATCCCGTCAGCCGTTAGATCTGCCAAAGAAGCGAGGAGGTTACGGCTACGTTCAGAGTTCAATCTCTAGGGGTCATGAGTCGTTGGATCGTTGATCAGTTACCCGTCAGCCGTCTGATCTAACAGGAGTTGCACAGGGTTTAAACCCTCGTGAGAACAGTAAGAACCCCAAGAGCCATCGGGATATCAAGGCGTCGGGAGTCAGGAAATCGGAGTTCCTTAGGTCGTGAGAGTCGGGACATCAGAAGTCTCGAAATCTCGACGAGTTCAGAGACGTCCATCTGTTGGGACAGGTGGCAGGGATTGAGAGTCCATCAACATTCCGGAGATTCAGAAGACAAGAACCTAAGACCAGTTGAACCCCGAAATGGCGAAAGGATCACAACTGGAGGATCTCAGAGAGGACACGTGTCGCGTGGTCGTCTAGATCAGGGATGTGGTCACCGAGGTTTAGGTAAGTGTGTGTTCATGGTCTTGTAAAGTCTCGAAACAGCGAGGACAAATTTGAACCGTCCATTCATTTGGGACACATGTCAGAGATCTGAAGGGAGTTGGAGTTCAACATTTCACGATTCCTAGGGATGAGGCATCCAGGACATCAAAAATCGCGAAACCCTGAGGGTTAACTAGGACTGTCCATCAGGGAAGGACGTGTGGAAGCAATCAAAGCCATCGGGGAAGGTCCTGAAGAGGGAAGTCATCTATCGGTGTTTGAGTCATCGGGATATCGGGGATCCTGGTGACAAGGTGTTTGTGCATTTTGGAATCACGAAGCCCAAAACCCCGACAGGGAGGAAGGTGCCACCAGGGGGCCAACTGTCGGTAAACCAGAGAGTCAGGATTTGAAGAATCGGGAATCCCGTGGGAAAGTGTTTTCCAGCATTTGAAATCCTGTATCCCCGACGAGGGATAAGACTGCGGTCATGGGAACAACGGTCATATGGGCCAAAATCCTAGCCAGGAGAGCTAGCGTGCAAAGAGCGCGTCGGGATTCGAGGGATCGCGAATCTGGAGGACGGGTGTATTTTGACTTTGGAAAGTCCGAAACCCCAATGGGAATATGACTGTGGTCATATAAGAGGCAGTCGCGTGGACTAAAGACTTAGCCCGAGAGGCTAAGGCAACAGAGGAGCGTGTCGGGAATCGGGGATTGGTGAACCAAGTTGTTTGGACATCACGAGTGTCAAAATCCCGATAGGAGGAACCCTGATAACAAAAGGTCATCATTGATTTCCCGACAGAAGAAGGGGAGATCACGTGAGAGAGTGTTGTGGGTGAAAATTTCCTGATAGGAAAATAGAAGGACCTTTCAGTTCTTCGGGCCGAGGAAGGAAGAAAGATCCTGTGAGAGGACGTGCCTAGAGGGTGCGCCTGCATCAACTTGTTAAAACTCTAGGCATATAGCCAGGTATTCAACCAATTTGTTTTTCATTCTAGGCCAAAAATACTCTTTCTTCAATGTTTTTATGGTGTTTTGTTAACCATGGTCTCATGAATATGGTTTCTTATGTACTTCAGTTAAAATAAAAAATTTCAATCCTATGTTTTTTGGGAGGTAAATTATACCTTTGTATTGTATTATACCCTCTTATTCACAACCAGATTTTGATTCGTTCCCTATAGACTCATCATTTTGATTTTTTTTTTTTAATCTTTTGTAATCTTCAACACTTTCGGATGCTAATTTAATTCTCTGTTTCAGATCATGTTGTACATTACTGCTAAAAATTGCATTCAATTTCCTGCTAAGAGAATCCACTATTTTGTTTTCTTTTCCTTTAATATATTTTATTTCAAATTCATATTCACTAAGGAAAGATAAACATGTAGCTTGTCGTGCATTTAAATTATACTAGTCAAATAAGTACTTATGGATGATATTATTAGTTTTTAGCAAAAATATTCTACCCAATGGGTAGTGTCACCACATCTTTAATGCATGTACAATCACAGTTAGTTCCAATTCATGTGTTGCATATTTACTTTCATGAGATTTTACTTAACATGACTCATAGGAAATTACATAGTCATCTAGTAGAAATACACTTCCTAAATCCTATAGTGATGCATCAACACAGACTACAAAGTCCTTATGTGAGTTTTATATCCTTAGGATAGGTGTTGTTGTCAACAAATAGTTTAACCTTTCGAAACTCTCCTAGACTTTTTTAGTCCACTTAAATATGATTCCCTCATTTTTCAAAGAGGTTATTGGGTAGGAAATTTTTGAAAATCCCTCTATGAATCTACGACAATATCTTGTGATTCCCATAAAAGACCAGTAAAATCACATGTGTTTTGGCACTGGCCAATAAAGGATTTCTTTTACCTTTTCTGGGTCAATTAAGATCCCTTCTCTTGAGACTACATGTCCCAAATATTGCACTTTGTCCTGATAGAATTTACATTTAATGAACTTGGCATACAATTGATTCTATCTAAGTGTTTTTAGAACATGTATTAAGTGTTATATGTGTTCCTTTTTATTCTTTGCATAAATCAATATGTAATTGATGAAAACAATCACAAAATTGTCTAAATATTTCCTTAGTACATTGTTCATTAGACACACACTAGTACATTTGGGTCAAATTCTGACGGCGCATTCAATGCAATTGCCACTTTTTATTGTCGGGAGAATGACAAACAACAAACCCCATCAAAATTCATTTCACATGATGTCTCTTTTCTGACGACATAGATTTCATCGTAAGCTCGATGTCTTGGAGGTGGAAAGACCGACATTTTGGACGTGGTAAGACCGATGTCCTAGACGTGGAAAGAGAGACGCCTTCAACATGGCAAGAGAGATGTCCTGGACGTGGCAAGACTAACGTACTAGATGTGGCAAGAGAGACACCTTCGACGTGGCAAGAGAGATGTCCTGGACGTGGCAAGAGAGACGTCTTGGACGTGGAAAGACCGACGTCCTGGATGTGGTAAGAGAGACGTCTTCGACGTGGCAAGAGAGATGTCCTGGATGTGGCAAGAGAGATTTCTTGGATGTGGAAAGAGATACGTCTAGGAGGTGGCAAGAGAGACGTTAAGAGGTATTAGGTCTGACATGGTTTCTATGAGAGAAACACTGTTGGATGTGGCAAGAGCAACGTCTTAGAGGTGCCAATAGAGATGTCTTGGGTGTGGCAAGAGAGACGTTAAGAGGTATCATCTTCGACGTAGTTTCTATTGGAGAGACACTCCAATACGTCGCAATAGTGATTGTGTTGTAGGTATTTAAAAAAAAATACAATATCAATGTTGAGAGGAACAGGTACATTAACCTTTGCTAAGATACTAGCCATATCAATATTTAAATATATATCATCGGTCTTAGGCAAGGTTGGTTGAGTAAGAGGACTAACTTCCAATGGTAAAGCGGGTCTTGTCTAATGAGGTTTATGATCACTATGATATGTCTTGGGTGTGTTATCACACGAACTCAAAATTGTTGAGCTAAAGTCCAAAATCTCAAGTGCAATCATGCGTAATAAGTCTGCAAAAATATACTAGAGAGTATGTCCCTATTTTTAGAAAGGATCAAAATAATACTGTACTTTCTTGGGTACGTTGAAACAAGTGCCATCCAATATAAGATCCTATATACCAATGAGATAGCTAAGCAAGAAAAATTTCAGAGCCTTCACTGAAACCTTTGACAATTTGTTTGACATTTAGCAGACAATTATATCCTCAATAATACAACTTGAAGTCATTGCAGGTATTTCTTTGTATCCTTTGGCTATCACAACAACTTCACACATAGCATGCAAGTGTTCTGTATATATACATTGAGCAGAAGAGAAAATTCATAGAATGCAAATTGTAGAAATTCAAAACAACCATAACAGATTTGGACGTCATATATAAAGCTCATAATATCTCAAGCCAATACATTTGAAAATGTCAAACCATGTAAAATTCAATATCCCAATACTCGGTTAGAACAAGGGGCGAAAAAATACAAATTTGAATACTTCAACAACTATAATAGATTTGGCCTACAGATATACAACACATATATATTCCAAGTTTAGTTTCAAATAACAACCAATGTTATTGTTATATACACAACTAATCCATCTGGTTTCAAATAACAACCAATGTTATTGTTATATACACAACTAATCCTTCTAGTTTCAAATAACAACCATTACCAATGTTAATTGTCATATACATAGTTAATCCATGTAGTAGATATATTAAGTGACTGATCATCATAGTCATTTTTCAAACATGGTCCAAGAACATGACAGGCCAAAGCAGAATATTGTGAATTTGTTCAAATGGCTTCATGTATTACACATTATGAGGAAGGTGCACATCCAAACTACAGACGCTCTCACAAATTTCAGATAGAATCTCAGGAAAAGAAATATCCATATATCGAATTACTATATTCAAGATATACGTGATATGTTATCTAATTCTGCAGATGCATCCATTTAGCCATAATTATTTACACGCTCACATTCATCAATCGATTTGGAATACCTGCAAACATTTTCAGAAATACAAATGGCTAAGTCATCCATAGAGATATTTATCCATTGCATATTAAATCCCTCTCCTCCAATTCAACAAGGACGACCTTTTCTCAATAATTCAAACCTCTATAAATAACAACTATTCAGCTGATTTAACTACACTACTAAAAAAAGGCATGTGCCAAAACCCAAACATTAAAATATATGGTTCTGAAATCTTACATGTCAATGCGCTCGCTCAATGATGTAAATTCCAATTAATCCAAGAGAGGATATTATGTTTAGTAAGGGCTCAAAAGTAGAAAAGTTATGTGTGAAAAATAATACTACATAAAAATAACCTTAGGAAAACATAAAAATAACCTTAGGAAAACACAAAAAACTGCACTGACCATTTATTGAGGTGTTGAATCTCTCCTGACATATCCTACATGAAGCCTCCGGAGTAAGATCTTTATGATCCCTGAATGAATAAAAATGTGAGAGCTGGCTAAATATCAAACTGCAAGGCTTCATATAGTCAATAGACTAAATGTCAAACTGCAAGGCTTCATATGGTCAATAGACTAAATGTCAAACTGCAAGGCTTACTTTCTAGGAAAACAAATAATAGAAGACCTAGAAATATCGAAAGAAAAATAAACAAACTACATCAAAATCACTCTTAGATATTCAACATAAGTTGGGAAAAATAACATGCCACTTTGATATCATAGGGAATAATTAATCAAATATACTAAAGTTGAAAACTAACGATCCATTGCCTATTTTTATGTCTCAACATTAAATGCAGTCAAAGTAAGGATACCAAAGGGAAGATTTTAACTAGGAAGGTACACTTTCGAATTAGTGTCATTATAGAAAGCATTGTTTTCGTGATGTCAAAGTTTGAAAGTGGGATGTTTTTTGTGGTCAATTATCTCATGGACATGTTTTCCAAGCTTGGTGGTATTGATGTTGCATAGAATCGCTTTGACAGAATGTTTACAAGAAATATGGTGTCATGGAATATAATCTGGTGTCAACAATAATAAGAAATTGTTTATGAATGACAACTTGCTAAGGAAATAAGCAAGGAAGATTGCTTGTATGTAGACAATGGAAATTTTGTTACAAATACTTAAAAAAATAACTTTGCAAAGAAGGCAAAGTAGAATAGGTCTGAATGACAAATTAATGGTATGGGTGAGAAGCTTATGTTAGTTTGATTTATGGTCATCTTTCTTGGAGTTGATTTGTTCTTTTTAATGCATTATTCTGTTTTGAAATTTTCATGGAGTTGTCAATTTAAAAATCCCTGTTGGAGACGGATTGAAGCAAAGTCACATGATTTGGACTGGGAAAAAACTCAGTGAGTCTAAAATGTGGAGTCAACTTGGTGAAAAATTTGGCCTTAAGTCAGCTTATTTGAAAAGTCACGGAACATGAACTCAAAAAATCCAGGAACTGGTGGTCAAGTGAGGGTGGTGATATCCCTCCTGCCAGGGGTCAATTCCCCCAAAGATTGTGGTATGTTTAGTCCTATGAAAGAGTGGGGACCATCTTGGTAGTGTAAGTGGGCCAAGCATAGTGATGCACAAAGTTTCTACCCCTGGTGCCAATGGTTTTTCACCTTACTATTGATTAGATGGCACTAAATCAACTAGGGAGAACCTGATATTTTTGAAAATTAGTCATTGAAATTTGAGACATTTTAAAATTTACTCGTTAAAATTTATCCGAAAATTATTTAGATACAAAAATTTATTTCTTGAAACCTAGTACTTGATGCATTTGAAACCTAGTACTTGATGCATTTGGCCAAAGTTGTAGCATACAAAAGTTTACTCATGAAAACTTCTACTCTATAACAAGACTCGCTGAGTATGACAATTACTTAGCAAGTCTGTGTTGCAATTTAGGTCAAACTCACCCCATTTTGGTCAAACTAGCGAGTTATTTCTAAATTTGTCATGTTTTTTAATGTTATCGCTAAACTTATCAAGTTACTGTTGAGTTTAACTTTAATCTCTCTTTTGGATGGTCTTTCCATGCTCTAAACCTGAAATTTTTGTGTTATTTTATCATACAACAGATTTAAAAGTAGGGGACAGCCTTAATCTTGTCCCATCTTAGCACATAATCGATTGGTAATCATAACACACATTGCACTATTGATTTATGCTAATTGGTTTCACTCTTTATGCCCTAAAATGGCCTAAAAGTGGTTCTTACCTCTTTGAAGTTTCATTGGTTGAGTGATAGCCATATAAATATAAATCTGAAAGTGTTAACATTGTTTATCTTACATATCAGATTTGGCACACACATCTACTCACTCCTAACCCTCTCTTTCAAGTGGTTTATGCTATTGTTCCTAGTTGTTTATCTTTGAAGCATTTATTGGAATTCTAGTGCATGATCTTCTTACATATATTTTGGGATTCATTAAACTAAATCATAAGCTTGCATGATCATAATTCACTTAAAGAGGTTTACTTTTCACAAATAGGGATACCCTCCTTGGCTTCTAGGAGCTGGCCTAAAGTGAAGGGGAAAGTGTGTTGAGGTGACAGTGGTGTATTTCTCAATTTGTTGCCGTAGTCAGTACCTGTTTTCGGACTTTTCACAAGGGTTCTAGTTCAAGCAGTAACTCTGTCCAAATGCTCCTAAAGATGAGAGAGACTAACACTTGAAATAAATGGAGCAAATAGATGATATCACGTAAACCAAAGGCCCCTTCAACTTGATCAGTATGCTATGCAATGCTCACCCAATGCTAAAACAAAACTTGCAAAGGTGTTGAAACTTGAACCCTCAAGACAATGCACCCCCCATATTTGAAAAGGACTATGCTACATATGTGATGATTTTCTGATATACCAGGACATCCCTCTACTACTGTAAACCATTTAACAACTACCTACAATAACTACAAGCAGTAAGATCTCTTACCAATTTAAAATAGCAATCATGACAATTTAATTTACAAAACTGGTTCATATGTCAGAGTTCAGAAATTCAGTATAGTTCTCTTGTCGATCAGTTCAATTGGTGCTATATACTGTTTTTTCAAACCTTGCCTGACACAATGCAAATAGGAGGTGAGAAATAGTTTGGCAACCAGAGTCATTTTTATGGAAATTTAATTTCCGATTGCACTCATGCCTGACATTATGCCAGGCTATGTCTTGATACAATGTCACATATATACTAGAAAGTATCATGTTTTGTTTGAAATAGTTTTCATCTAAAACAACCCTCCAAAACATCTAAAACACATCAAAATCAACCCTCCAACAGTGGAAAATGCATATGTTAAGTTTGTCTATTGGTATTATCTCTGTCGAAGTAAAAATTCAAATACAGTACAACACCCTTACCTCTGTAATTACCATTCCGCGTCTCACAATGGCCATCGTGTGAAGAAAAATGGATGTTCACAAAGCAAAGGCCTGTGTCCCAGAACTGTCTAACTACTATGTTAATTCTTGAGCTGAAGAAATCTATCAACATATTATAGAACTTTCATTGATTCTAGTTAAATCACTACAGACCTTAAAACAAATGCAAACACCTCCTTTATTTTCCATAACATGCCCAACACCCGGGGCTTCACTTTCACTATGAACATGGGAAACTACTTTCTGGCAACTAGAATTATCATTGTTTAGTTCAGATAAGAACTTCAAAGTAGACTTAACTTAAACCCCCAAAGCTCCAACAACACCTATGCATCATCTTGTACAAAAACCACTATGCGCATCTGCCCTCTTGAACTGGCATGGACTATCCTATATCGGCTGCCAACATGATTCCTGTGCAACACTGCAACTTTAGTTCACATAATCTTTACTAGGTTCCCTCCTTCAATTATAATAAATATTTATCACAATACATATAAAACGGTGAAAAAAGCATACAAGAAAAAACTTCTTAAGCTACACACTTGCAGGTTTCCAACCAATCTTTTCCACATTCCGTATATGGAAATCTTGGTTGATAATCACACTCCTATTGTAGTTGATAAACAAAACAATCAAGATCAATAACATTCAACAGTTGGTACAGGTTTCGGTTAGTTATTGCAAAATTGACACAAACAAAACATGACTTGCTGTAAAATTACTAAAATCATATTGCAGAATGTAATAGGTTTAACAAATTTTAAATTTGCCTACTAAAGAAATATGCAAATTGTCTATGTGGGATGAAACTTTGGTACATATATATTTCAAAAGAAAACATGCCCAGAGATGTAAACATGTATATTTATAGGAAACATATATATAAATATGAAATTCACAAACAATTGAAGAGCATTTCATATAGGAAGAGAATAATCAAAACTATATGATGGTTGGCCATTAATAATATAGGAAAATAAAATACATATGCTTCTTCCACTGGTCTGAATTGTCATCCTCTAGTCTTAAATATAATGTAACCTCAACAGTCTGATAGTACACTGCCAGCTGTCCTGGCCAGCTGTACTTTCTATTCTTGATTTGCTTGAGCCTATTTAGCTCAGCCATCTCCCATTGCATTGTACTTCACTTCTCTTCTTCATACATTTTAATATACTTTTTTCTGTTCTATTCTTTTCTCTCTGCATTTCTTGCTTCACAATTTATCATGGTATCAGAGCTACAAATGTAAGCCTCTTCACACAGGCTGGAGAGCAACACGATCCTCAAACAACACAGATCTTCATGGGCGTTGAGAGCATTTTGACACAGACTTTGCACAAGGCTTGGAGAGTTGTCCTCTATACTCTCAAAAGATCCTCGTAGGAAACTTCCACAAGGAAGATCGTCGTAAGAAGATCACGCGATGAAGCAGAGCGTACAATGCTCGAAGGATCGAGGCAGAAGAGATTGCAGAAGGAAGAAACAGTAAAGATTCTTGTAATCTTTTCAAGAATCATCAAGATTCACGAAGAAGAGTTGTAGGATGGAAGCACATTTAAAGAACTCGAAGAATTCTTTCAAAATAGTTAAAGATTCCTGTAGAAGGCAGAATCGTTTAAAGTTTTTTGAAATTCACTCAAATCTGTCCAAGATTGAAGCAGTGAACAAAGAATCAGTGTACTTCTTTCAAATCTTTGAAAGATTCACGGATCTTTCTTCCACAGGAGAAAAGAACGCATTCCATGTGAAACGAACAACCATTGAGGCCGTAAGATTCGTTCTGTGAATGGATCCGAAGCGGGAAACCAGTTCAGAAGGGACGAAGAGAGGGCGGAAAAGGTGAAAGAGTTTCAACCGTTAGATCTTGTGTAGAGGCCCGACAGCCGTTGGATCAGCGAGAAAGTGCACGAGGTTTAGTCCTCTACAATGCCAAGGAGAAATTTTCGACTTGTGAAGTCGTGAAATCCCGACATCATCTGGACCGTCTGTTAAGAAACACGTGGTGAGATCTCGGCATTTCGCTGACTCTCAAGGTGTAAAGGTCAGAAGACTGACGTGAGAATTTGCAAATCACGAAATCACGAGTCATTTTGGACCATTGGATCACGAAAGATCGTGAGCCGTCGATCTTATCCCATCGCAAAATAGAGAATCGAGAGTTGGACGAGCAAAGGTGATTGCACTCCAAAACTCTAATACGTGATATCGTGAAATCCCGAGAGGACTTGTGAGCCGTCCATCTCAGAGGACAGGTGGCAGCAGATCTGATTGCCGTCAAATCGACATATCGGAGTTCACGTTTTTGAAAGACCATCGCAAAATAGCTCTAAACTCACGAAATCGTGATTCACGAAATAGCGATAAGATCACAGCCGTCCATTTGTTTGAACACGTGGCGGACATCGAGGAAACCGTCGGCGTTTTAGAAATCGGGGTTCTCAGTTGACAGGGAATTTGGAGTCACAAGTCGCAATATCCCGAGGTTGAATCAGGACCGTCCATCTTAAGGGGACGTGTGTCATAAATCCGAGGGCTCCGAAAAAGTCCCAAAAGAAAAGGGCCATCGGCATATCAGGATTTGGCGTTTCGCGAATCCTGAGGACAAGAAGCACGAGCATTTTGGAATTTCGAAGTCCGAAATCCTGAAAGGAGGAAAGCTCCATTATGGGGCCTAGCTGACGTCATCTCATCAAAACGAGGGTTCGAGAATCTCCACGGTGAAACCCCCAAAGCAGACTTGAGTCGTCCATCTGTTGGGACGCGTGGCAGAGATCAAAGGAATCAGGAAAGTCCCGAAAGGAAAACGCCATCGGTAAATCAAAGATCGGGGAATCAAGGATTTAGAAGAGCTCGTCATCAGGGTTCACAATGTCCCGATTCGCAATATCCCGATAATATATGGACCGTCAGATCACAACAATATCTGGACCGTCAAATTGTCCGAAGGCGAATTTCACATTTCGGAAATTTTGAAAGACAAATAACCGGAAAAGCCCGTAGCACCTTCACATCAAAGCGCATGGTCACATTGCATGGAGACTAAGGGCCAATTCAAGGCCGATAAGATCTCATCGAAAAATCGACGTTTCGGTGATCAGAGGTTGGCGAGACAAGAGATCGGAGGACTCGTATAACGAAGTCCCGACGTCAGAATCGCGAAGCCGAAAACTCGCGAAATCTTGAACGCAGAGTTCCGAAGTCACTGCAAATTACACGCAGGGGACAGGTAAGTAAGAATTCTTCTTTTGTTTTGCTGAATTCTTTAAAAGATGGCGTCGTCTAGCAATTTAGGACCAACACAGGGTCTGATTCTTCTTGGAAAGAACTACGACTTCTGGTCTCTTCGGATGAGATCATTCTTGCAAGCACAAGAGTGTTGGGATCCAATGGATCATGGATATGTGGAACCAGATCCAAAATACCTTGCCGCCACGACAAATCAATAGAAAATTTCTCAGGCAACACAAAGAAACAGAGAAAATAAAGCTAAATTATGGATTCAAAATTCTGTGGATGAATCGATTTTTTCAAAAATCACAGGTACTAGTACCTCAAAACAGGCCTGGGACATCCTTAAATCTTCCTACCAAGGAAATGACAGGGTCAAAACAGTTAAACTGTAGACCTTGTGGATGCAATTTGAGACTCTAAGGATGACAGAGTCCGAAAATGTGGATCAGTTCATGACCAGAGTCATGGGCATCGTGAACCAGATCAAATTGACTGGTGAAACCATCACTGATCAACGAATTGTTGAGAAAATCCTCAGAAGTTTACCAAAGAAATTTGAAATGGTTGTAACAACAATCCTTGAATCCAAGGATCTGTCAAGTTTTTCATCAGATGAACTAATTGGTTCTCTAGTGACACATG
>SNQJ01S0106738.1:0-29864 GCA_010110895.2 Picea sitchensis | reverse complement strand
GATTAGCTTCATGCATTGTTTAATAGGAACTAGTATTTGGACTAGGGATAGCAATAAGGTTAGGATTATGGAAATGAATGAAGTGAGGGATATTTTCTAATTTATTTTCCACAATGAGGATATGGATAAAGACTTTGTATATGTGGGTTCTCTAAAATAGTTATACTTTTTTATAAAAAACTACAAGTAAACCAAAATTATATTTAAAATATCTACAAGTAAACCAAAACACCACATGGAACTTGGCATATATATCAATATCTACATATTCATGAGGATTGTGAACTTTAACTAGTATAAAGCTTACCCTTTAAAACACGTCAAAACCCTTACCTAGATTTTAGGATATTTTGCCAAGTCTGAGATCCTCTTGACCGATGTGCTTCCACCGTTCGAAACCAACGATGGACAGATACATAGGGATAGTACTTCTCCTTGAGTACTCGCTGCCATAAGCCATTATTTAAAACAACCCTCCAAAGGCTATGTGCGGCCAATGCTTTGCTAAAACCTATGAGACTTCTCAAACCCCAACCCCCTAATTGTGTAGGCCTTGCAATCAACTTCCAGTTGCATAAATGGTAGTTCTTCTTTTTCCGGCTTTAAGACCATAGAAAATTAAAAATGATATGTCTAATTTTTTTTTGAATCGTAGCTGGAAAATTCGTCAAGGTCAACCAATATACCGGTTGGCATTCTAGAACCACTTTGATCAGGACCAGGCGTCCCCCTAAAGATAACCACTATGTACACCAATGCCTAATTCTATTCTCATACTTTTCAACCAGCCAGATCCAATCATTTGTCAAATATCTATATATTTTAAGAAAGAAACTAAGGTAATAAAACCCCCGAGTGAGTTCTCTGATATTGAAAGTGAAAACCAACTTTAATGAATCCAACATCGCAAGGTTGACTCCATAATTGAAAAAAGTCATTTTTTGTGAGTTAATTTGTAGTCCAGAGGCGTTACAAAAAATCTTTAGAATTGTTCTAATTTATTCCCATTCTTCTAAGGTGCTAGACGTCATAAGAAGTATATCATCAACAAACAATAAATGTAAAATTTTAATGAAGCAGGAGAGTTTAATATCTGTAATATGCCCAGCCCCATGACTGCGTTTTAATGCCAAGCTTAAGCCCTCCATAATGAGGATAAAAAGGAGAGGTGACATCGGGAATCCTTGCCTGAGCCCTCTGCCACTACTGAAAAAATCTGAGGGCTCTCCGTTGACAAGGATCACGAAGGTGGCCGAAGTAATACAACCCATTATCCAATTTGTTGTTGACAGCCCAAATCTGCATTTTAGTAAGACCAATCTGAGGTAGTCCCAGCTTATACAGTCGTAATCTTTCCTTAGATCGATTTTTAGAATTAATACCTTGATTTTTTTTTCTTTGATGTTGTGCAGGCACTCTTCTACTATCCTAATTGCCTCATTTATTTCTTTTCCTTTCAAAAACCCAAATTGTTCCTCAGATAGCTGCCGAGAAAGTATTTGTCTCGGCCTTTGAGCTATAATCTTTGAAATTAATTTATAAAATAGGTTGCATAAGGCTATCGGGAAGAAGTCCCCAAAGTTCGTTGGGCCATTCATTTTCAGAATTAAGGCAATTAAGGTGGAGTTCACTGACTTGATAACCTCTCCTTTGATACGTGACTCTTCAAAAAATTTCATCAAATCTTTTGAGACCAAGTCAAAGAAATGAATAAAAAACTCTACGCTCCATCCATCAGGCCTGAGGCTTTTTTCCTTGGAGAAACCTTTTAATACCTCTAGAATTTATGTTTCCAAAACAGGTTTCTCAAGGACCTCCATATCTTCTTCTATGACCATCCTAGGATAAAATATTAGGGATTCGACTTGTTCAACAATTTTGTTCTCAGTAGCTTCTTTAAAGAAAGAGCTGAAATATCTTTTTTCTTTAGTCTTTAAAGCTTTCTGCCCATGATGCAAGTGGTTCTATTCATCTTTTATCTCCCATCAATTTTTTTTATTGCACCTGTAGCTAGTAAAATGGTGAAAACACTTAGTGTTTTTATCCCCGCATTATATCCACACTGCTCTACTTTTCAACCTCCAGTGAGCCTCCTCCTCCAATAGTAGCTTATTTTGTTTCTCTTCTAGAGATTTTAGCTGGGACCCCTCTTTTGAGCTAATGGCCTCTTCCAAACTATTCTTTGTAATAGTGTTGATATGTTCCTTGAGAGAAGTTAGAGCTTGATTCTCTTCTCTTTTTTTCCTTGCTAACCAATCCTTTATTCTGGCCTTGATATTTTGTAGTTTTTGGGCAAGCCTTCTTTGTGCCCCCATAACACCAATTCCCTAGACCAAGAGCCATTCTGTCTTTACCAGGTCCTCGAATGATGCTTCACACAAAAATGTTGGATTAAATTTAAAAGGTGAGGAAACAAAAATATCACCTCTTTCAAGTTGAAAAAAACACGGCGTGTGATCCGATAAATAAGGATGGACAACCCAAGATTGAAACTGAGAAGATGTAGCCAAGAGATCAGCTGAAACATATACTCTATCAAGTTGCTTGTGTATGTTGTCAAGCCCACTCCTGCCATTACTCCATGTAGGCACAAGGTCAACTAGAGCTGCATCCACCATATAGTTTTTATCAAAGAGATTTTAAAGAACCCAGCCAGTGGATCGGGCATTGCTCATACTCCCTTGATTTATTTTACATTGGTTGTGAAATTGAAATCATCGGAAATAATTAGGTCGTGTTTATCTAATAGGCCTCTGGAATCTACGGTCTCCCAAAACTGTCTTCGGCCAGAGCGGGGTCCATAGGCATTAATGAGAGATATCCTATTGTTGTTTGATAAAAGTGTGTCCATCAGCAAAATACCTCTTGCACAGAGGTGTGACTATAGATCTAAGACACTCGGATTCCATGCCACTAGTAAGCCACCCGAATTTCCAACAGAGCTAATTGACAAAACCATCCAGGCAGGACAAAGAGAGGTCAAAAAGTGTCTAGACTTCTCCTCATTTACTTAGGTCTCCTATAAAAATAAAGTGTCTGGCTTATGTACATTCAAAATTCTTCGTAGAGAGTGCATTTTTGGGGCACCTCCAACCCCTCTGATATTTAGGGTCATAAGAATCATGATTTGGAACTCACTAGGGCTTTCATGCCTCTAAGCGCCCTTAAATCATGAGTGGATTCCACTGACTGTTCAACTTCAGTAACCTGGACGTATTTCTTTCGTACACTTCATGCCTTAATGGGGGAGAGTTCCATGCCCAGACCTCTAGACTAGGCAATGGATTTCCCTTTTATGTTTTATTTACCACTGGTGGAGCTACCCAGTTGGTGTGATAGTTGAGGGTAGTGTAATTTCCATCCTCGAAAAATAGGTAGCGAGAAAATTACTTCAACACTCTCCAAGTTTGAAGTTGTTTCATCAGGAATCACTGCCCATAGATGACTAGAATCAGTGGGAGGACAATGGGAAAATGAGAAATCCAGTCCTAACAGAGAAGGTGATATATCTTGTCTGTTAGGGACAAAAATAGTGGTAAGAAGGGCCAAAGAAACACTTATTTTCTCAGAGGACGATACCCTTTCGGTCAACGGTTCAGTTCGAGGGGAACGAGGCTTCTCAGGTCCACTGGTCTTCTGATTTGTTTTCTCCAAAAACTTGCGCTCCCATGTTGAGATTTTTTGGTACAAAGCAGGACAGTAGGTTCGTAGTTTACCTGTCAAAGTGGATGAATCATCTGTCATGAGTTGTTCTTCACTTCCCTAAAAGTAACCTTTCTGAGAAACATCATCCTCTTTGCTTAGGTATGCGTCTTGGGGAGGGATTTCCTGAAGATCAACAACATCACCATCTGTGTCTACGGTGGAACAAGTTCTTCTCAAGTGTCCTTTGCGATGACAAAGAGTGCAATGAAATAGAATACCTTGATAGTATAGGCACTGAGCATGACATGTCCATGCCATTCCACTTCCAACATGTCCATGAGACCAGCTGTGATATCTATTTCAACTAGTACTCTGGCCAATATTTTATCTGATGACTTTAAACCAACCTTATCCACTTTCAGAAAGCGCCCAAGGATGTTTCCAATAGAAGTTAAGGCCTTAATGTTCCACAGGTTCAATGGAAAACCTGGGCGAAGAACCTAGATATGTCTATAGCTGAAGTAGTCTATAGCCAGATTAAAACCTGGCCTCCATATCTTCAACATAAGGCTGCCCCCATTATAGTCCCAAAATCTCTAAAGGATGAGCTCTAGATCTTTGGGAGCTTTGAACACTAGTCCAAACCACCCATAGGTAAGTGTGTGATAATTAGGAATGTAGCCACAGAGTTGTAACCAATGGGTTCGCAGCCACTCCGAGAATAGGGTGGAACAAAATGTCGTATAGGAAAAGAGACCTACTAAGGCACATAAAGATATCTTGCAGGTTTCCTCCAGGCCAACATCCATTCCTATCACTAAGAACCTTCTCTACCTCTTCAACTTCCACACCTTTACCTCTTTCTTTGGTCGAGTTTCCTTTGCCTTCAAGGTTCCTCGAGTAGGAAGGAAAGGAGAGGTGAGTATCTGAGAGGGGGTTGTGGAAGTGTAGGGTCCTGAGTTTGTGTGAGGACTAGCAATGGATTCCCTGAGTGTTCCTCCAGGACATACACCAAAAATGGAAGCAGGAAGTGGGGTAGTCTTAGAAGGATCAGAGAAACCTGACTCATGTTCCCAAGAATGATCAACCAATGAAGGAAGATGTAGGATTTTTTCTAGTGTTGTAGGGTCTCTAAGATTCCTTCCTCCCTCGAGCTTATTGTTAAGCTCATCTATAGTGTGAAATAGTCTAGACCATGCCCACTCCTCCTCGTCTGCAGTGCTCATTAGCGCACTTATTTTTGGGCCCATGTTCCCATAATTCCCCCCCCTATCAACTTCCATTGTTCAGAACATAAGAGTCAATTTGATAAAATATAGGCTTTAAAAATAGGAAGCAATGTTGTAGTCAGTGAGGCACAATAAAAACCTTTCTCCAACCTATCTGAGCCAATCAAGAAGGCCTCCCTTATGTCAGGATATCTGAAGTTTAGGGGGAGACTCGAAACAAGAAGGATGGGCTCATATGACAAACAAGAGAGTACCAGCTATAAATGGAGACTGGTTGGTAAGGAAGAACAAACATCATACAGGCATTGACGAGCAACTGTGTCTTCTCCTCCAAAAGGGTAGCCAAAGTAACACCTATAAAAAGCCTAACTGAAGACAATCAATAAAACTCAATATCCTATGACCAGGGAGGTTACTAAGTTCTGTGACTAGTTTTTGAGGATGATATAGCTGATACAAGTGGTCTGGCATGAAAACCAGATTCAAACCTCTCGCTTCCCACTCACACCCCCGAATAATCATTATTTTTATACATGAGTAAAATAGGAACATTAATATAATTTGGTGTAGTGACTTGCTTATTTTAATATTTTTGATAGATTGGACTTAATATTTGTTGACATTATATTTAAAATGACTTAGTTTATTTATTTGTGCTATGATGATAAATTTAAACTATTTTATATTTTATTGATTTTAATTGATATAATGGTAAATTAAAATGATTTTTTTTTTTTTTATGTGAAATATGGATGGATAAAATATATTGATATGATGCAATTGATGTTATCAATTCATATGATTATTATACATTGAAATGGATATATTTGAGATGCAATTATTTTCAGAGACTACTGATGGTTTGCTAGTGTGACAAGGAAGTCACAAGTGTACATTGATGTGAGAGTGTATTAACATTGTATGGGCTCTCTATTGAGTCAAGATATGTTATGTGATTAATGTTATTCTTTAATTGATGATTATGGAACAATTTGATACATTGAATTAAGTGTGTGTAGACACAAGAATTATGCTTGTTCATCAGTCCAAAAATGGATAAATGGGGTTGTATGGAAGTGTGCATGGTATCATTAAGAGAGGATTAACAAGATTCGTGTTTCCTCCTACCAGCACTATTTTTTCATGGTTTGGGTTGAAAAGATTATGACACTTTACTTATAGTTTATGTGTTTCCATGAGGGTAGGTCATGGATTTGATCACTCGTGAGGTTTAGATAAGGGGTGCACAATAAGGAGGAATCCATATTCCTCAATGACCATTAGTCTCTCAATAAGGGAAATGAAAGTTGAGTTAGCAAGATCTCAACAGTGGCACCATTTCCCCCACCAAGAAAGTTGGATGCTTGGAGGGCATGCATAAACATGCCACCCTTGTCACTTACTGAAAGGTAATTTTTAAATGGAACATAGAAGCATGAAACCCTTGGAATTATTTATAAGTTGTTGAGTATGCATTGAAATATGATTGATTAAGCATGTAAAAAGATGTTTGATTTAGCATGTGTATTTTAATTAATTTGTGAATAGTTAAAATGCATGGTTGATTGATTTATTGAGCATATAGATTAGTGCATTTCCTAACTAAAAGAAATGAAATAGTTCATTTGAAATCATTTGAACATAAATGTATTTTAGATGTGCATGAAATAGAAAATACTTTTTTTTTAATTAATTACTAGTGCACCATGAATYAGGGAGAAGAAAGAAGAACAACGAATTTAAATTCAAATAGAAGTGTGGGACAAGAAAAGTGGGTTGGGAGATATTAGGAGGAGTTAATAAATAGTTAAAGTAGTGACTACATGTGCACCCACTCAAATATGAAAAGAGGAGGATATAAGGGAACATTTGGAAGTAAAAATAGGAAATGTGGTAATTGGGTGAGGATTAATTATTATTTTATATTTTTAAATAAAGAATTACTTGTGTATTTGTGCATTGAGTGACACATGGATGGGTGARTAATAGGTAATTATAAAATTACATTTATGCATGGGATGGAAAAGTGGGTTTCTCCACAAAGCCTATACAATGGGGGTTTGAGCTAGAGGGATCATATACTTTTGCACCCTAATGTTGGATGGTTGTCATAATACTCAACTTTTATTGGTGATTGTTGAAGAGTTTGGTGTATGAAGAATGTTCAAGAGGTGGGGACTTTCTCTCAAGATTGAAGCTTCAGTTTTCTCTCATTTTTCTATATTGGTACCTTTCATACAACTACATAAAGAATGAGGATGTAGAGATCAAACTCASTACACAATGTAAGATCAATTTTTTTATACGTGTAGATTGTATTGATGAAGTAGAGTTATATGTAGTACCCCTTGAAATATATGGTTTAGTTTTTGGAATCCCCTACATGTATATGAGGGATGCAATCTTCATGCGGAGAGAAAACCAATACCACTTGATCAAGGATGGGAAGTCATTCATCATCAATGCACATAAAACAAAGTCAAAGTTCTCTCTAGTAAGTGATAACCAAGCCAAAAAGTTTATTAGTTCTAGTAAGAAGTATGCATTTCTTTTCTTAAGAGATAACAAGCAAGGGGATGAATCAACGAGAGTAAAGGAATCCCTAGAGGGATGTATGAAATAATTGAAACCTTAGTTGGAGGAATTTTTACAAACATACAGAGGAGTGTTCCAAGAGCCTAAAGGGATACCACCTAAGAGGGAAGTGGAGCATGAGATATAGTTTTTATCTGACTCCCCAGTACCAAATATTAGTTTGTATAGACAATTTTTTCTCCAAGTAGATGAAGTTAAGAAATAGTTGTGGAAGTAGCTAGAGTAGGGAGTTATTCAACCAAGTACCTCACCTTGTGGGTCACTTATCATCATAGTACCCAAGTAGGATGGGACTTGGTGAATGTGTATCAACTATAGAGCTTTGAAAAAAATAACACTCAAGAATCAATACCCTTTGTCCATGATTGATGATTTATTAGATCAATTGCAATAAGCCAAGTACTTGAACAAGTTGGATCTCAAATTAGGATACCATTAGGTATGTGTTAAAGACTGCCTTCAAGACAAGGCAATGTTTGTATGAATGGTTGTTCATGCATTTTGGTTTATGTAATGCACCAACTACATTTATGTGATTGATGAATGATGTATTGTGTCCCTATTTAGATTCATTTGTAATAGTGTATTTGGATGACATATTGGTTTATAGGTCCAAATAAAAGGGGAATATATCACATCTCATGCAAGTGTTTGAGGCTCTGAAAATGCATCAATTGTCGACAAACCTCAACTAATGTGAGTTTTCTCAGCACTCATTGATGTATTTGGGGTATGTGATCAGTGGAGGGAAACTCAAGATATATCTAACAAATATGTAGGCCATCATGAAGTGGCCAATTCCTACTAATTCCATTGAAGTTAGGATCTTTGTTGGGGTAGTGCAATACCTATGGAAGTTCATAGCATCCTTTTCAACAGTAGTTGCACCACTCCACACCATAATAGCCAGTGGTAAGAGTTTCTAGTGGGGAAAGAATCAACAAAAAGATTTCAACGAGCTAAAATGGAATATTAGTCAAGCACCAATTCTCTCAATGCCTAAATTGTAAAAGCCTTTCAAAGTGGAGAAAAATTCAAGTGGGTATTCTATGGAAGTAGTTTTGATGCAAAGAGGTAGGATAGTATGTTATCATTCTAAGATGTTTCATGGGGGATTTTGGAACTACCCTACATATAATAAGGAAGTCTATGACCTGGTTCAAGCTATTAATAAGTGGATGAACTCTCTGATGGGAAATGGAATCATTATCCACATTGATAACCACCACTACAGTATTTGTAGGCCTGATGTAAGCTTCAAAAACCTAGACATTACAAGTGGATGGGGGTTTTGTAACAGTTTCATCCAGTCATAAAGTATAAGAAGGGAAACACTAATAATTTAGTAGTGATTCTCTCAAGGTCACCCACATCCAATATTATAGCTTTGGGAACTCTTATGCACATGGATCCTTTCACCCATGATGCATATAAAGAAGAATACATAGAAGATGCAGACTTTAATAAGGTGTTTCAATAGATACAAGGCCAAATTCATGTAGAAGAAGGTGTTTCAATAGATGGTAAGGATGACTAACATCTCCAAAATGGGTTTCTCTACAAGCTAAACAAGATCTGTGTTCTTAAATGTGAAATATTGTATCTTATCCAAGGTTCCAGGAGAGTTTGTTGTTGGGAATATAGTTGCTAACTTACAAAGGTATGTGTATTGGCTCAGAATGAAAGAAGATGTATCTTGGTATATCATAGTATGAATGTTTTTCTATACCAACAAGCCCATTAATAGAAAACAAGGTTTATACCATCCCTTACCTGTACCTAGTCAACCTTGGGAAACCATTTCCATGGATTTTGTGGGTTATTTTCCAACAAACAAAAAAGTACATGAATATATGTTTGTGGTAGTTGACAAGTTCAAAAAGATGTGCATTATTATGCCTTTTAAAAATACCATCAAAGGAAAATAATTAGAAAACATGTTCTATGAACAGGTCTAGGCACACTTTCAGATACCAAGGAGCATCATCTCATACATGGATACTAGTTTTCTCAATGCCTTTTGGACTACACTTTAGGAGAATATGGACACAAAGTTGAATAAATCTACAATATTCCATACATGGAAAGATTGGTAGCCAGAAGTAGTCAACAAGACTTTGGTACAAATTTTGAGGGGTTACAATTAGAAGCATCCAAAGACATGAGATGAAAATTTGATCTATAAGAAACACTCTTATATCAGAGAAATCCATACTTCTATTGATAAGTCCCATTTTGAAACTTTCTTTGGGTATTTGTTTCCTCCACCCTTAGATGTTGTCTATGGAAAACAAGGAGGAGTGAAATAATACATCATAGGAGAAACATTGAAAGTAAAGAAGTTTGTTGAAAATATTAGTCAGATCCATTTGCAAGTACAAGATGCACTGAAAAAGTCACAAGAAAGGTACAAGGCCTGACATGATCAACACACAAAAAAGAAATCATTCAAAGTGGGAGATAGAGTTTGGTTACAAATGAAAATAGAAAGACTACAAGATCCTGGTAAGAAGATAAAGGATCTACAATATGGCCCTTTCAAAGTATTGTATAAGGTGGGTGATAATTCCTACAAAATTAGTCTACCCCCATATATGTGCATTTACTCAGTAGTGAATGTGGAGAATCTAAAACTCTATGAGCCTTCCATGTTGGATTTGGAAACTAAGGAGCAGGCCATACTTATCATAGAGGAATTAACATTATAATATTAGGAGAATTTGTTAGAATATACAAATTTTCATAAGAAGTATAGAACTAATAGACAAGGACAACATTACCTTTGGAAAATTGGGCTGAGAGGACAACTTATAGGCAAAGAAAAATGGTACTCTATGGAGAAGGTAGATGAAACCTCGCCTCATTCAATAAAAAAATTTGGGGACAAAAAGCCTCAAAAAATGGGGAGGTATGATATGGATTGGATCATTATATAATTTTTCATCTATCTTGGTACTTTCTAGGTGGAAAAATTGGAGGAATTGACTTGCAAGGCCCATTTTAGTGGCAGGTCCCAGTTTGGAGATTTGGGGTTCATAACCTTCCAAAGACATTTTGAGGCATCAAATGGAGTTTTTTGGGTTCAAAATATTGTGAGAATGACTCCCAACACATTGATGTCTTTCTACAAATTGATTCCTTTCCAACGATGCAAACATCACCACAATTGAAGCTCGTATGTGGAAGTTATGCCTCCTTCAAGTTGACCTACCTTGTTGACCACCACGGTACGATTGGATGCCACATCAACCCCCCATTATTCACACATGTGGGGATAAACACATATGTACTTTTAATAATATTATATAAGGTCTAAAACCTTATCACTAATTGAGGGTTGAGGATGCAAAAACTCTGACCTTGAATGGCTATCGGACTATGTTAAATACCAAGTCATTGGGAAGAGAGGGGGTTCCATTATTTTAGCATTATACTTGTTCCATAGTTGAGTAGAGCATATAGTACTGAGATTTGAGAACATCACAAAGGAAGAAGTATATTCTATATCATTCGTTTGAGCCTCAGTTCCATAGGCAACTCCATAGTGAGTGCCCCTTTCTTTGTATTTGCATGTTCATAATTGAAGAAAAGAGAGAAGAGCATAGGCATAACCTTCTAGCTAGGTTTTCTCCTATATCATATTTTGTAGGATACATATTGTGTTCAATGGTGTGGACGGTGTGTTTATTTTCTCGTTCTTTCATTTCAATTTCAATTATTTCATAAATTCAACCACTAAGCTAGTAATAATTAATCTAGGATCTAAGGAAATAATTTTCATATCTAAGATGTTAGAATATTCTAAGATCTATTGTGACAAACTGTTCTAGTGGAATATCCATGGTAGTTTGTGTTATAATTTTAGATGTTACAATCATCTTATTTAACATTCACTAACAATTGCATGTAATAGAGTCACTAAAAGATAAACAATCATAGAACACAAGATATATCTTGGGAAACCCTCATGGGGGAGAAAAACTAACAACCAATTCTTCAGTATAGATTCCTTCAACTAGTACAATGTCACATTATATCTCTCCACAAATATACCTATACCAAGATACTAAATACCAATAAACCATGACCTCTTATGCTAGGCCTCCTTTGTTATGCTCCAAATACACAAGAGAAGGCAAGTTGTGTGTGTATACAAATGAGAGGAAATTTATCTCTATTTATACACATAACTTGACTCCCGAAAAGATGAAACCCTAAGAGAGGACAGTAAAATAATAATTTCTTTTGATCCAATTTACACAATAAGATTACAATAAGCTTCTTGAGGTTTGACCAATAAAAATACGAAAGAATATCTTTCGTAGTTACATCAAAAAATAAACACTCCCTCTTAACTAGGAAGGTATTCTTTGTTGCCACACAAGCTCATGACCATTGATTGTTATGATCCAAGGGGGGGCATATATATGGCCAAATATATATGATATGACCCCAAGAGGGGGCATATATGGGTCTAAATCTACATGTAATGTGTAAATATATATGTAATAGGGTCTACCTAGTAGTAAAGGGGCCTCATGTGCAAGTGTGAACAACTATATATAAGAGATCAACTTCAACATGTCACTATGACATCCACTACGCCATAATGCATATGTACCTCATGATGTGCACCCCTGTGACTTCACAGCCAATGCATCCAAGGCATGTGGGCAGAACTCAAATAGCTACAACATGTCCCCAAGACATCCACTACCCCACAATGCATTTGTACCTCGTCACTCCCTATGAAGAGGGACCACACTAGGCTTGTCCCTGAAGTGCTCGAACTTCTTCCTTGAGAGTGGCTTCATCAACACATCTACAACCTACTCCTCGATAGTCATGTACTAGAAACTCACTTCTCCCCTATTCACCATATCCCTCATATAGTGATATTTGATCTTGATATGCTTCGACCTGTCATGGAACACAATATTCTTTGACAACTTCATGCAACTCTGGTTGTCACACCAAATGTAGGTTGCCTCTAGTTTGAGACTAAATAAACCAGAAAATATCTTATGAAGCCACACTTATTCTCTACATGTTGCACATGTTGCCACATATTTAGCCTTAACCATACTGAGTGCTACACATGACTGCTTCCTACAGCTCCACAAAACCATACTGGAGCCTAGACTAAAGCAATATGTCGAAGTACTCTTTAAATCAGGAATATTTCTGACCCAATATGAATCTAAATATCCATATAACCCGAACTCATGGTCTGTCACATACCTGAGACCATAATCCAATGTACACTTAAGTTACCTTATCACATGTTTTTCTACGACCAAATGAACCTTCCTGGGTTGTTCCATATATTGACTTATGGTATTCACAAAAAAACATATATCTGGTCTTGTGTTCTTCAAGTACATCAATGAACCCACCATCTACCTGTATAAAGTAACATCCACAGTCTATGAAGTTGTATCCTACAATAACTTCAAATTTGATACCATAGGTGTAGCCATTTCCTTACAATCCAACATCCCCAACCTCTTCAGGATTTCCACTGCATAGTTCCCTTGATTCAGAAAGATCTCATCCTGTCTCTTCCATAACTCGAGACCCAAAAAGTAATGCATCATCCCAGGATCTTTCATCTCAAACTCAAAATCCAATTTTTTCTTACACTTTGTGATGAAATTTTCCACACCTGTTAGAAAAAATTCATCCACATATAGTATTATCATACCATCATCCACAACCTTAAAGTAAATTTTAGGATCTGTACTACTCTTTTTAAATCCTAAGCTCCTCAGAAAATTGTCAATCCTTCCATACCATGCTCTCGGTGCCTGGTTTAATACATATAAATCCTTCTTCAATATGTACACATGTATCTCCTTGTCATGTACCTCGAACCCTTGTCGTTGCTCCACATATACTTCCTCTTTTATTTCACCATTCAATAAGGTTGTCTTCACATCCATCTAATGTGCATTCCATTTCATTATTACAACTAATGAAGTATAGTCCTGATTGACGTATATCTCACCACGGGAGAAAATGTCTCCTCATAGTCAATGCCCTCCTTCTGAGAGAATCCTTGAGCCGCAAATCTAGTATTATACCTTTTAATATTGCCATCAAATGCATGTTTCATTTTGTAGATCTATTTTGAACTTACGATTGATTTCTCCTTCAATCTGGGGTCCACATCCTAGACACCATTCTCTACTATGGAATGATATTCCTTCCCCATGGCATCCTTCCATACCCTCTTTTATGTAGCCTCTTCATATTTGGATTTTTTTTCATTCATGATATCAAACAAACCTGCCACATAGCTAGAATATGGTTTCGACTTCTTACTTTCCCTGAGATATTTTTCTCGGGCACCATATCTTTATGCATCTCTGATGAGCTCTTGTGCCCAAGCTGGTCTTCTCTTGAGAGAAGTTATATCTGTTATCATCTGAGGTTCTTCCATGTCATTATCCTCATGAATGACATCCTGTGGTTCAACTTATTTTTCCTCTGGAACTCTAGTAACTTCATTCTCCTCCTCATGAACCTATTTTGCACAGTCCTATTTTGATATGTTGAAATATGCACTCTCATCGAAGGTGAAATATCGACTAAAATCAACTTTCCTGTGACTAGGAATATATATCATATGTTCCTTCGATGTGTCACTATAACCAACAAATATTCCATTCTTTTCAGATGGATCCAATTTTGTCCTCTTTTCCTTTGGGACATGCACAAATATGGGGCAGCCAAATATCCTTAGATGGTTGAATTTTGACTTCTCTCCTGAAAACATCTCCTTCGGTGTCTTGTTTTCAAGTACATTGTGGGGACTTATGTTCTAAATGTACACTACAATATTTGTTGCTTCTCCCCACAGATGCAGAGGTAGATCTTGATCATGGATCATATCCTTCATTGCTTCCATGATCGTCTGATTCTTCCTTTCTTCTAGTCCATTCTGTTGAGAATTGTAGGGAGTAGAAATATCCCTCTTAATCTCAACTTCCTTGAAATATTATTTGAATTCATATGAAGTGAATTCTCCTCCATTATCTTATCACAAGGTATTTATCTTCTTGTATGTCAGGTTTTCTACCAGTGCCTTAAATTCTTTGAATTTTACAAATACTTCATTCTTTTCCTTCAAAAAATAGATCCACATTTTATGTGAGTAATCATCAATACAAGACACATTATATACATACTCGCTTAGTGAAGTTGTTGACATCGGTAAACAGTGAAGTTGACAGCCGGTCCACACACACATCCCAGGTGCACAATTTCAATACTCTTTTGGATCACATTGTATCATTGTTCAGGGAAAGGGTGTAGTGTTCTTTCCTTTTAATATGCAACCTTTGCACCACGCCGTCTAATTTTCCTGCTCTCTGTGGTAGTCTTGTCACCATCTTGCTCACACTTTGTAGGGCCTTGTAATGTAGGTGAGAAAATATCCATACCATAATTCAAGCTGGGATTCCATGGTTTCATGGATTAATGTTGAATCACGATCCACCCTTTCAATTTGTAGAGTCCTCCCTCTTGAACTCAACCACCCACAACATAATTTTTTCCCTCCTAGGCCACATAGGAACTTGTCCATAAAAAAATGAAACTCTGTAACCCTTCTCATCAAACTTTTTAACCCTTCTCGTCCAATTTTGAAATCGAGAGAAGTTTCTTCTTCATTCCAGGAACATAGAGAAATTACTTCATCTTCATTGGATTTCCTGAGTCTAACTTATAAGAGGATTCTCCTACTCCTTTGATCGGATACTGATAGTCATCTCCCAATTTCACCTTGTGCGGTGAATCCTTATGAATAAGGTTAGACAAGGAGTCCTTATAACCTGTCATGTTCTTGGAAGCACCACCATCCACCAACAAAATGTCACTTTCATGAGTGACAGTTCATGTAAGGTTTTAGATAAGAACATACTCCTCATGACTTGATTCATATTCCTTTGAAACTTTCTTGGGTGGCTCATCATCTTCAACTATATGAACATGATGCCTTTTACCTCCTTTCTTTTCCCTTGGTCTCTAAATGAGGGGAAAATTCCTACAAATGTGCCCCATTGTATGACAATAGAAACATATGATATTTGGGTTATTTCTTAGGCCCTTTTGAAACTTAGGCCCTTCTTGGGTGAGGAGGGTTCTTTCTTTCTCTTTCCTTTCCTAGTGTGGATGGCTAGGGCTTGATCATCATCTGTCATCTTCTCTTCTCTTGCTATCATCCTTGCTTCTTGTTGGTTGCAATATTCCCATAGCCTATTGAACTTGGGTAGCTTCCTTCTTAAGCATATCCCTTGAATAAATGCATCCCATGAACTTGGGATTCCATTCAAGTTGGTCATCACCATTTCTTCTCCATTCAATATATCACCAATGGATTCTATCTTCTCCTTGATCTGTTTCACTCTTGAGAAGTAAAAGTGGATGGTTTATGAATTTTGCATCCTCACATCCTTTAACTAAGTTCTCAAGGTCATTCTTCAATTGATGTTATTTCCTTCGAACAATCAGGTTAAGGCATCCATAATTTCTTTTGGAGTGGATAATGAATATATGTGATGAATAAGATGGTCCTTAATGGAGTCTACAATTAATTCTGTTTTCTTTGACCATATCCTTCTTGTTCTTTCTTTAACCTCATCTCCCTTTGGTTCTGAAACCTATTCTTTAATGAAATTCTCTAGATCATGTTCTTCTAGGAGGAAGGATACTATCTACCTCCAGGCTCTGAAGTGGTCATCTTCCTCCAACTTCTCATCAATATTGGTTCGGGTAGTCATCCTTCCCCTAAATCACAAATTATGGATTCTAAAGATCTGATCTAGGGAAAATATGTGCTCCATTAGGGTGCACTTGTTGGTGGTATTGTCTTGTCTGAAAACCACTCCTATCAAGAAAAATGGCTCCTTTTGTCTTCTATATCTGCGAACAATCTTTTATTCATGATTGCTATGATACTATGTTATAATTTTAGAAGTTACAGTTATCTTCTTTAACATTCATTAAAAATTGCATGTAATAGGATCACTAAAAGATAAACAATCACAAAACACAAGATATATCTTAGGAAACCCTCGTGGCATAGAAATCCCAACAACTGATCTTTAATATAGATTCCTTCAACCAATATAATGTCACGTTATAGCTCTCCACAAATAGACCAAGACCAAGATACCAAAGACCAAGAAACCAAGACCTTTTGCGCTAGAAATCCTTTGTTATGCTCCAAATACAGAAGATAAGGCAAGTTGTGTGTGTATACAAATGAGATGAAATCAACCTCTATTTATACACATAACTTGACTCCTGAAAAGACACAACCCTAAGAGGGTCCAATTTGACTTTTACAATAAGGATAACAATAAAATAATAATTTATCTTGAGCCGATTTATACAATAATATTGCAATAACCTTCTAAAGGTTTGACCAATACAAATACAAAAGAATATCTTCCGTAGTCACATCAAAATATCAACAGTTTATATATCATATTCATTTGCTTCCCATACACATGATTGCATGAATTAGAAACATCACTCACAGATGATGTTTCCATTCTACTTTAGTCTTAGCAATTGTATTAATATCCAATATTATGAAATGATATTATTAGGTGTGTCCTCATAGAAGGCATTCCTGGATATAGAAGTTGCAAAACAAAGGCTTGGAGGACTTGTAAGATTTTTATTAACATATTTTGAGTACATTTGTCTTCCATTGTTGGCATTGGCTTGATGCATTGCCAAGCCTTGAATATAGACAAAAAAGACATTCATTTTTCCTATTGATGATCAACAACATGTTAGAAAAATAGGATTGTGGAGCAATAAAATAAAACAAATGTGGAAATAAATCATAGAAGATACACAATACAAAAGAGACACAAAAATACATGGTTCACCCAATGTGGGCTATGTCCACCAGAGAAATTGTTAGGTCCTTTCTTTATTATTATCTAGTAAATGAAGGGATACAACCTACAACACACCCATTGTAACTTCTTCTACAACACACCCGTTGTAACTTCTTCTTCTTTCTCTCACAATCTCCTCTCTCAGAATAAAATATTCACAATGATACATAGCCGCAATGCATTTCCCTTATAAAAGAGGGTTTCCTTCTAGGAAAAAAAACCTAGCATAACTTATAATATTAGATCTGCGACCTTATAATGGATGGTCCATCTTTACAATGAAATTACAATATACATTTACAAGGAAATTTTTCCTTCAAGGTCATCGCCCTCGAACCCCCATCGGGAAACTGTCACACACTCACTACGGCAACCAAGATTTTTTTTTTTCTTTTGTCTTTTCTTTGAGGGACAGAATCCCTGAATTTCTATGGATCCTAGTGCAGACCATCCCTTCCCTTATCCTCCTCCATGTGATCATTGGCTACGACCACAGGCCTTACCAAAAGGCGCTTCCAGCTTTCGCGATTCAAGGAATCGCGATTCAAGGAAACCTGAAAGGGTCTAACAGATCCTTAGCTTCTACCTTAGATCACTTTTCATATGACCGTTCCTATTACCTGGTGCTATTCCTCTAAATATTTTTGGGGTTTCACGATTCGAGAAATCGCGATGCCAGCGTTCCTCCTTTCCCTTTTGAATCTCTAGAACTCGAAAGCCCAGTATCACCTGGATCTACAGTCTAGATCATTGACTTGATCAATGGCCCAGATTGAATCCTGACATTCTACCTTTCGGTATTTTGGTGGGGTCTTCACTACTATTTACCCGATCTCAAGAACCCCAATGGATTTAGATATTCGCCATGCGTCTCTACAAATGGGTGGTCCAGATTCTTTTGGGACTCCTCCTTCCTATCACAAGACCCTGTCTAGTGACCTAGGGCTCATCCACAGAGCACATCAGGGTTTCGCGTACCAGGATTTCACAACTGGAAAGGACAAGGGGTCTTGCCCTTGGGTTTCCCGGGTGCCGAAGTGCCGAAACCCATTCATGCTAAACTGATTTGTGGTTTTTCATACTGGGATTTTGCAACTGGTGAAGACTAGGTGTCTTACCCTTTGGTTTTCCCAGGTGCTGAAACGTCGAAACCTATTCACGCTAAACCAACTCATCAACAGAGCGTGTTAGGGTTTTGGGTTCCGAGATTTCTTGACTTGCGAAAACAAGGGGTCTTACCCTTTGGTTTCCTGGGTGCCAAAATGCCAAAACCTATGCATGCAAAACTGGCTCATCCATAGAGCACGTCAGGGTTTCAGGTACCGGGATTTCGTAACTTGCGAAAATGAGGGGTCTTACCCTTTGGATTCCCGAGTGCTGAAACACCGAAACCTATTCATGCAAAACCGACTCATCCACAAAGCACGTTAGGGTTTTGGGTACCAGGATTTCGTGACTTGCGAAAAAGAGGGGTCTTGCCCTTGGGTTTCCCGGGTGCCGAAACGTCGAAACCCATTCATGATAAACCAATTTGGGGTTTCACATACTGGGATTTCACAACTGGCGAAGACAAGGTGCCTTTCCCTTGGGTTTCCCAAGTGCCAAATGCTGAAACCTGAGAGAACTACTCTCTCTTGTACAAGGTTTCCAGACTTGGATCACCTAATCCTTCAGCGGGTTCTTGGGTAATTATCCCTAGGCTTGGTGACCTGACTGAAAATCCTTCCTAATTCGCCAAGCTATGAACTCTATGTTAAGGGTAAAGTGAACTCCTGGGTTGACTAAAACGATAGTCTTTTTAAGGAACTCACTCCAGCTCTAGAATGCAAGGGAACTTCTCGGGAGGAGGTCCCTTTGGGAAATCAAACCAGGACATAGCACGAGTCAAGTAGATGGAACAAATCTCAATGGAACAGACTCGTATTCTGAACTTATTCATTCTATACCTAAACTGATTATGGTCATATGAGTATAAGCATGCATCCATTATTTCCGATCAAAACACAAGGCAAACACTTCAATACAGAAACCATTTATGAGTGTATAAACATGAGCATGCGTCCAGGATATTCAATTCAAGATACAAGATATTAATACTTATCAGAAACACCAGGTGTGTTGCGACTACTAAGAGGGGTTCTCGTTTCCACCCAACTGTAGGGTCAGTGACTCCCAATGGATTTACCACTTGCCACCCTCAAGCTAGACCATGATGCTTGAGATTTAGTCTCCTACTTCCATCTCAACGGAAGTCAAGGATGAAGGTTACTCTCCTTCTCCTCTGTTTAGAACTCCTTGTATTTCCTGAGTTTCTCCCAGTTCTCTTCCGCGATCCCCCGTCGCATGTGTTCTCTTCTCTCCCCTTTACCACACTTCCTCTCTTGCCTTTACTCTGTAATATTGTGTGTGGTGTGAATTTCCCCATCCATGGTCAGGTCTGGGAGCTGTTACGGATGGGTGGTTCACCCCCATCCCCTCATTAACTCTTGAGGAGCCTCCCCACCTACCAATCTGATGGGAAATCCATTCCAGGGTCAAAGAGTTGCTTTGGTCTTTGAGAAAGTAAAAACCAGTATGGTACTGGCTCAGTGGAAGTTAACGCAACCATTCTAGGTCCCTTCCACCACCTCTCATTAGCCATTGTGGTCTCTTTTAGCACATCCCCCTCCCAACAGTCATGCAACACATAATAATAACATAAGTTACATTCATCGACCTTTTATACAAAGGTTCGTCAAATCAAACATTCACATCTTTGAGTTTTCCATAGTCCTTGGCCAATATAGCTATTTTTATAGACTGGGGGAAACAGGGTGTTACAGAAACGTTGTCCCCCAAATCCTTGGACCCTCCAGAGGGATTAACCCCCCTCTGCACTCCCTTGCATGGAGGAGTGTACATTATTCTGGGGTGTAAAGTCTTCATGGGGTATAAACATGGCTGAAAACAAATACCTCTGAATCAAGAAGATAATCAGGCTCCACAACCAACAACCTCCCACTTGGAGAATGATCTCAAAAAATCCATTGTTGTTGTATCTACTGGACTATGAACCTTCTTGGACCTGACAAATTTCTCATCTTCACCTTGATGCTTGAAGACCAACTGAAACTGAGCAGGAAGTCAGTTTATCCCTAGTTACTCCCTTAGTTAACTTGTCTTCAGGATTTTGGCTAGTGTGTTTCTTTTCCAACTTCAAATGTTCATCTTCCAAGAAGGATCGTATGAAATGGTACCTGAGTTTTATATGCTTAGTCTTCGAATGGAAGGTTGAGTTATTTTCAAGATGAATGGAACTCTCACTGTCACAATACAACCTGTTATTCTCCTGCTTCTTTCCTAATTCATCCATAAACCTCTGTAACCAAATCATCTATTTACTAGCCTCTATAGAAAAAACATACTTTGCCTCTATTGTTGAAAGTGAAACAACCTTTTGTAGTTTTGAAATCCAACTTACTATTGTTCCACCTATAGTAAAAACATACCATGTGGTGATCCTCCTGCTATCTTTATCACCTGCCATATCTGAATCAACATATCCCTGTAGAACAGTCACTGAACCTTCAAAAACTAATGAATGAGTAGTAGTACCTCTCAAATACCTGAGAATCCACTTTATTTCCTCCCAATGTTTTTTATATGGATTGTTCATACACTTGCTCACAACTCCCACTGCATGTGCAATATTTGGTCTTGTGCAAACCATCGCACACATCAAGATGCCAACTGTTGATGAATAAGGGACCCTATACATGTATTCTATCTCCTCCTGTGTCTTGGAACACATTTCCTTAGTTAATTTGAAATGGTTGGCCAAATGTGTACTAACTGGTTTTAATTCTACATTCTAAACCTCTCCAACATCTTCTCTATGTACTCACCCTGAGACAATGCCAATTTGCGATTTTTCATGTCTCTTGTTATTCTCATACCAAGGATTTTCTTTGCAGCACCCAAATACTTCATTTCAAATGAAATAGATAATTTCTTCTTGAGCACATTTATATCCTACATATTAGACTTTGCAACAAGCATGTCATCTACATACAATAGCAGGATAATACAACTTCCATTTTCTAGCCTTTTAAAATAAACACAGTGATCAGAATGACATCTACTATAACTGTGTTCTGTCATAAAACTGTCAAACTTCAATTACCATTTCCTTGGAGCTTTCTTTAGGCCATACAATCTCTTATTCAACCTTCATACCAAAGTTTCCTTCCCTTTGACCTCATACCCCTATGGTTGTTGCATATAAATCTCTTCCTCCAAATCCCCATGGAGAAAAGTTTTTTTTACATCTAACTGTTCAAGATGCAAATATTCTACTAGAACAAGACTTAAAATAGTCCTAATTGAAGTCATTTTAACAATAGGAGAAAATATTTCATCAAAATATATACCTTTCTTTTGTGCAAATCCATTTACAACAATTCTAGCCTTGTACTGCTTTTTTCCTCCATCTTCTTCCTTCAACTTGTAAACCCATTTATTCTACAATGCTCTTTTTCCTGGAGGAAACTAAACCAAGTCCCAATCCTAATTAATTACCAAGGAATCCATTTCCTCTTTCATTCCTTTATCCCACTTCTTTTGGTGTCTACCTGCATTGCCTCTTCATAACATTTTGGTTCACCAAAATCAGTCAACAATAAATAATACAATGAAGGAGAGTATCATTCAGGGGGTCTACTTAACCTGGTAGATCTTATAACAACACTTGCAAGAGTTGGACGTACCTATTTCTCCTATTTTTGTACATTTTTATTTTATGGTTCCTTTAGAATTTCTTTTTCGGTGATTTCATCAAGCACTGTACATTCTGGTTTTTCTTTTTCCTGTCTCTTTCCTTGCAACTGATCTTTGTACATGACCTTCTCATTGAATATGACAACTCTACTCCTAATGATTTTGTTATTTTCATAATCCAATAAGAGATAACCAAAATCATTAACACCGTATCTGATAAAGGTACTCTTCTTGGATTTTGCCTCAAGCTTTGTTCTATTTTCAATATGGACAAATGATTCACAACAAAAAGTCTTCAAAAAATAATAGTTTACCTTTTTACCTGTCCATGCCTCCTCTGGAATTTTACCATCCAAAGAGATTGAAGGTCCCCTATTTATTAAGTAAACAACAATATCTACAACATCTACCCATAAATGTAACGTGAAACCAACATGCAATCCCATACTCCTTGCACACTCCATGATTTTCTTGTTCATCCGTTCTGATACACCATTTTATTGTGGTGTTTCTGGAACTATATTCTCTCTACGAATCCCATGGTATGAAAAGTAATAATCAAACTCCTTGTTGTATTATTCACATCCATTGTCTGATCTGAGATACTTCAACTTTTTTCATGTCTCATTCTCAACCAAAGCTTTCCATTTTTTAAAAGTATCAAAAACATTAGATTTTTGTCGAATGCAATAAACCCAAGTTTTTCTAGTTGCATCATGAATAAACATAACATAATAATGAGATCTACCAAGAGATGATACTTGAGTTGGTCCCCATACATATGTATGCACAATATCTAACCTTTCACTCTTATTTTATTTTTCGACTCTAAGAAATATGACTCTCTTTTTTTTTCCATAAACACAATGCTCACAGAAATCCAAATCAATTTTTTTAAGATCTGGAAACAAATTTATTTTGTGAAGTATCTTCATCCTCTTCTCACTCATGTGTCCAAGCCTATGATTCCACGGTGTTGTATCCACTCCTGTAGAAGCTAAAGAGATAGAAGAGTCAGTATTACCAGTACATAAATACAATGTACCTACCTTCTCTCCTTTTGCTATCACCAATGATCCTTTGGTGACCTTCCACACCTTATCTATAAATATGGATATACAACCTTCACTTTCCAATTGCCCTACTGAAATTAGATTTTTACTTAGATCTGGAACATGTCTTACCTCTTTCAACCACCATTAGTTTCCATTTCTTTTCTTTATTTTTACCTTTCCCATTCCAACAATTTTGCATGGTGCATCATCACCCAAATGAACCTGTCCAAAATCACCTTGGACATAATCTAGAAAATGTTTCCTATGGGGTGTGGAATAAAATGAAGCCATGAATCTACTGCCCAATACTTAGAAATATTATCTACAAAAAGAATCAAATCATCTTGTAACACATCACCTGTTACATTTTCTTCCTGATTTTTCTACTGGTGTCCATCTCTTTGTTTCTTTGGAGCTCTGCAATCTTTCTTCAAATGTCCTTTCTTCCCACAATTCCAACACTCTATCTTTCGAAATTTGGATTTGGTTCTACCCTTCCTAGAATTATCGCAGTTCCCTGATCCCTTTCCTCTATCCTTTTGTATTCCCCTATTCTCCATTTTTAATGCATTACTTGATGTCTCACCTATGTTTTTCCATCACATTTCCTCACTAAGGATAACACCAACAACATCATCAAATTTTAAAGTGTTTGAACCATAGACAGATTTACTTACATCCATGACCAAGCCGTTCCATCTTTCTGGCAATGAGCACAAGATTAGAAGAGCCCTGACCTCATCATCAAAATCCACTTTTACAGAAGTTAGTTGATTAGTAACCATATTAAATTCATTTAAATGATCTACAATAGACCCACCTTTTGACATTGTCATATTAAATAATATCTTCATTAGAAATACCTTATTGGATGTCGAGGGATTTTCATACAGTTTATCCAATGCATCCATCAACTCTTTCATTGTCTTTTCTTTCGAAATATTGAAATCCACTGACATTTCCAGGCTTTGTCGTATCATTCCTAGTGCTTTTATGTCAATAACCTCCCATTATTCATCCTTCATGGCCGTCAAATTCTTTTCTATTCCACCCAATGGTAGGAATATATCCTTCTGATATAAATAATCTCCCATCTGCATCTTCCATAACTGGTAGTTTTGGCCGTTAAATTTCTCGACCCTAAACTTTCCATCTTCTTCCATTTCTCCCACTCGAACCAGGAACCCTCTTTTCCTATGAGTTACCTTTCACTCTGATACCAGTTTCTAGGAAAACAAGATCACGGAGCAATAAAATAAAATAAATGCGGAAATAAAACACAAAAGATACACAATACAATAGAGACACAGATATACGTGGTTCACCCAATGTGGGCTACATCCACTAGAGAAATTGCCAGGTCCTTCCTTTATTATTATCCAACAAATGAAAGGATACAACCTACATCACACCCATTGTAACTTCCTCTTAGTTCTCTCACAGTCTCCTCTCTCAGAATACAATATTCTCAATGATACATAGCCGCAATAAATTTCCCTCATAAAAGAGGGTTTCCTTATGGGGAAGAAAACCCTAACATAACTTCTACTGTCAGATATGTGACATTATAATGAATGGTTCATATTTACAATGAAATTACAATATACATTTACAAGGAAAATTTTCCTTCCGGGGCTTCACCCCCAAACCCCCGCCGGGGGCCCTCTTTCCCCCGAACCCTGCAGAAGGGGTAACCCCCCTCTGCACTCCCCCACGTGGAGGAGTGTACATTATTCTGGGGTGTAAATTCTTCATGGAGTATAAACACGGCTGAAAACAAAGACCTCTGAATCAGAAAGATAATCAGGCTCCACAACCAACACAACAGTGAAGAGGCACGGGCCCAACCTATATGTATTTGTAGAATATGTTGTTTGGAATTTTATTTTATTTTTAGGTTGATTTATTACAATGGATTTCACTTGAATACACTAATGAGTGTTGGATTTGGAAATGTAATCAATACAACAAGATCATAAAACCCATCTCAAAAATAAAGTCAAGAGTGGCAAGACAAGATTTCACTCAGAGCTACATAAGACAACCAAATAGTTAAGTTTGGAGCCAACCAATATTTAATCCTCACATGCTATTGAAGGATAGTAAATAAACTAATTTTTAGTTGGTTGTTTCCATACATGTTACACCCAAGAATGGGGATTGCAACCATCAAAAGAACAAATATCCTTGTACAAGGCAAAGGAACAAAGATCCTTGTAAAGGGCAGAGGAACATAGAACAAAAGTAAATTCCATAAGGGATTCATGTTGGTCAAGCAATTGGCCTATAAGTCCTTCATTTATGAATCTGTTTACTAGGTTTGGTGGGTAAAAAGGTTAGTATAATAAGGGATTTGAGGTTAGTGGGTGAATGTGATCAAATGTGATTAATATGGCCAACTATTGTTAAAGTGGTCATTATTTTCAAGAAGGTAAGCCACAATCAATATGGTCAATATTATTTAACCATGTGTTATGATATTTTTACCCTATGACCTTGGGTCTGTGTCACAACAAAGCCTAACTGTATTTAAAAGACAAACCCTACACTCACATACAAAATTGCAATAAAATAACTACTTTGAAGAGAGAATAGAAGACTTCACACCTTGTATCAAACGTTTGATGTAGTTCCTTGCTCTCAAAATTTGATTTGTTCTTGATCTCTTCATGTACCAACTTGCAAAATGAGATCAAGCCTATACTGCAACAAGGTAGTTATGAAATCAATTTATACATGTAATGAGAAAATTCAAATATGTAAAACAAGTTAACATACATAAATATATTAAACAAAATTACACATTTATGGAAGGAAAGAGAACTCTTTTATTGAAAACAATATAAGTAGGTAGTTACATCCTTACTCTAACCGTCGGCACTGCCTTGAAGACAACCACATAGGTTCCTACACTGGACCCTTCAAGCATCAATTCAGAAAAGTGGCTCTTCCTTGAATGAATAAAAATGGATAGGAATACACCCTACAATCATATATGAGAGAGGAAGGAATGTTAGAAAACAAGTCTCTAGATCAGGGGGTTGTTACTTAGAGGCTTAGGGAAATAGGGAATATTGCAAATTCATCGGCATAATATTTCACCAAGGTTGTCTCCCCTCATCCATACCCCCATAGGTTCTTATATACCATCCTCAATAGGTTAAGGTGGTTTTATTCCATTGTGTATAGGCCAAGGGAAGTTTGGGAATGAGCCCAACTAAAAACCCCACCCGGAAAAGTGGAATATTTTTATTTTTTCAAAACTTTGAGGGTATACATAGTTTGTACACTAGAAAATAGCATATATACATTATTTTCATATAGGTGAATTATGTATGGCAACAAATTTTTATTTTGTTAGATGATTTTGATGAAGGAGAATGGCATTTAAGTTTTCAATCTAGGGAATGGACTAGGCCATCTCACAAATGAAAATTGGTGTGGCAATTTGTGGTATAATAGATTCCCCCTAATGTATGAGGTCAAAAGAGAAATTGATGGTTGGAATACATTATAAATTTGAGAGGTGAGGATGCATTGAAGGAAGTCTAAATGAAATTTCCCAAACAACTGATCCAAGAATAGAACCGTCAGTAGAAATCAAGTAAGAGTATTATCTTTCCGAGTCAGGTATACTCATGCACAGGAATGATATAACCATGGATGCCAAACCAAGTACACTACATATTGATGAGTAATGAAAGACGAATTGATGTCCATGGCAACAAAAACTATACACAGTGGATCCATGTGATATAGATAGAAGTAGCAATTATGGCCACAAGAAAATACACAATGGATCTATGCAAAATAAGATCATAGCCACGAATGGATACACCATGGAGCTATGTTACAGAATCAAATCAGAGGATATTTGGAACCAATAAAGAGAACAAGCATATCCTATGCAACTATCGATGTCAATGAGGGTGGTACAATCAATATAGGTCGGGTAGGAGCATAAAATATGTTATGCTCGTACTTTACCCAGAGTATTCATAATGATCCACCATGGCACTAGTCTACAATATGTGAATAAATGTGTTGAAGTCGAACACAGTGAGACATTGTTTGATTACTGATCATTGATGTATATCGTTAACAAACGCGATACAAACCACTGATGATGATAATGGGTGTCAAGGTACCTAGTACAATCTAACAAGTGTGAATAAATGAGATTATGTTGAAAACCTGATAGAATCTATTGATCATGAGACATTGATGCATTCCCACTGTCAATAGCGAGGGAACCTGCCACTGATGACACCAAGCCCCAAGGTACTAAAAATGAATCTAGATCCATGTCCCAAGTGAGATGTGTTGAATTTGATAGAAAGATATCCACTAGAATGAGGAAATTAAGGCATCTCCCATCATCCAACATGAGGTGTAGCAGAATGCCAAATATTTAGAAGGACTTGGAAAAATATATTGTAAGGACCACACTGAGGTATGACTCTGACATGCACCAGATGGAATATTGCATGACAAAGACTCTCGGAACAATATACAATGATGAATACTATTGAAAATTATGAGGAATCCACCAATGGGGTCAAATGGAAACCAAGGTACCACACAAATCCCCGTGTGATGATTTTTGTTGATGTCAAACACAAGGGAAACCACTTAGTCAGCAACCAATGATGGTTTTTCATCTACTGAGTGCAAGGTCACCTGTCAATAATGTAAATAGGCCTAGGGTGAAACTCTTGGTCATACTCTCAGAGAAATGTGTTGAATTTGATAAGAGTAGACCCGTCAACAAGAAGTCAATGGGGACCTTCTATACTAGCATGAGTGAAATACAAAGATACTTATGAAACTGAGATGTACTTGATTGACAAAGGAAGGGAAGCTTGAAAAGTCCAGGATTTTTGTAGAGTGTTTGACTCAGGATGAAACTCTCCTTGAATAGAAGCACGACACATTATGTGACTTAGGAAGCGTGGATTACAAACTGGGATACATATGTGATACAAGAGGAATTGACGTACCGCCATCATATTTTAGTTCACAAGAATCCCCCTAGGAAAGGGTCTCTTTGGTGGTATCCTTAAGAACTTTGGCCATGAATTTATTATGCATAGGTTCATCCCTTATAGGATTGTTCATGTCCATAAAATTCTCATGCACTAGCTCTAGAAAACCAATGGTATAAAAAATCATGCCTTATAGGAGGCAACTCCATGCTTTCAAGAGAAATACCAAGGGTCATTCTCAACCAACAAAGTAGTTGGTTGACCACCTTGAATCAATGATCCAAAATAAATTATGTAGACACAACCTAAGGCCAACTATAAAAACAAGTAATCCACTAAAAATTCCTAAGAGAAAAATCGCAAGAAAACAACTTTTCCAAATCTTCATCCTAGGTGGATAATGTCCTAAGTCCAAAGCAATGAAAACATAGAAAGGGACCTTCTGAATGAAGGGACAGGTTGATTAAGTCCCATGGAGTGAGAATAAATTATCACGACCTCCACTGACTAGAATTATCTGGTGAAATCACCTATGCTTCACGGGGAACCCTCCAACCATATTTAAAATTGTGATACGAAATTTACCGCAAGTACGAAGAGAAACCCCCAGTAGTCGCCTCTAATATCCCTAGGAAAATAAACTAAGGTCACCAACTCATAGTCAACATCTAGGGGATACATTTGACAATCGACACTTGATGTATGGGAAGGGTAATTAAGCCTGAAGCTCTTCCAAAAGACTATCTACAAAAGGGCCAATGTCACTTTAGAAAATATCAAACTAGGTATGGAGGTATGGAGCTTCTAGAGGACTGACGCTAAGAGGGCTAGTGTCACTTTAGGAAAACTTCAAACAGGTTCAAAATTTAGAGAGGACGAATGCTATATGAGTCGATGTCACTTCAGGAAAATCCCCCAAAAAATTTCATTCCACTACACTCAGCTAAGCCTCATAGGGGTTAGCTCCTTGATTCTCCTTTGTGTGACCTCATGTTTGACGCCTATGTGAGAGGAGCTTCCCAGTTATACTTATAAGAAATTGGGTTTTTCACTCCCTCTATCAGACTCCTAAGTTTATTTTTGGCCTTGGATAAATTAACTCTCCAACCTAAACCATTGTCCTAGCCTAAAATTCTTCGTTTACCCTAACAAAATGAAAATATCTAATTCATTTTAGTTAGCGTTCATTTTATAGGTTGTTATTTACTCAACAAGGGTGTGGAGTGAAACTGATGTTGTTTGAGCCTCTTGCAAAACATTAAACTTATAATAACATTGGAAAATAAAACTTTACACTAATCCTTCAATGAAAAAGAGTTTCAAAAAAATAAAAATGCATGAACAATCCTTCAAACCTTGAAATGTAAATTTTTCCTTTCCTGATGCAAAATGCACATTGCAACTTTCAAGAGAAACAAAAGAAACAAACAAAAGGATTTTATTTCTTATTTTTCTTTTGAAATTATTTCAAGATGAGAATAAAACAAAATCCTATTTCTAATGTCTTTTTTTTTTTTTCAAATAACAGTGTAAAGAAAGAAAGAGACCTAATAGGTGTTTTTTTTTTCGGTTTCTTCTTCTTTCTACTAAAGAAAAACTAACCAAAGGTGATAAAAAAAAGAAATTTTTGTTGTTTCATGTCTGAAAAATCCAAGGAAAACACAAAAGAAAAATAGTGAGCTC
>SNQJ01S0106736.1:39315-52560 GCA_010110895.2 Picea sitchensis | reverse complement strand
TCCCAATGTGGCTAACCCATGGTATCACCACTCGTGGGCCTCTCCATCCAAGTGCAAGGTGGCGTACTTGATGGCCTCTGACTCCGTCTTGGGGTTGAGTTGGAAATAAGTATCCAACTTTTGTACCCATGCCCTAGCAGTGGATTTGTTAGAACCATCAAAGTAAGGAATGGACAACTTCCCCACTTTCCTTTGAAGCTCCTAGCTCTGTGTGCCCTCGCTGAACTCCTTAGGCCTATTCATGTACTTGATCGTATAGAAATCCTGCAAAGACATGGCTTGTTGAAACTCCTCACTGAGAGCCTGATACTCCCTCAAGAACTCCATAAAGTCTTCCCCTTGTCCTTGCTGCCCCTTATTTCCAGCTGGCTGTTCTTCCAAAAACTGAGGCATGTGTGGTCTAGGGGTCGCTCTACTAGTAGGCCCAATGTGATTCCATGTAGGGACATGAGTATGGCTCCCTTTTGCACGGTTTCCATTGTGACTATGGCTGCCATTGGTTCCCCTCGAACCATCATTAACCACAATGTTTTGGTTCCCTTGAGTGTTTTCCACAAGCTAAGCTAGAAGATCAACCATTTGTTGTTGTACCCTTTCTAAGTTACCTTGCACCCTTATTATGTCATTTTGTGTTTTTGCCAAGTCATTCAAGATATGTATAGCACTGTCATCTTGATGTTCATTTCTGTCCCCCATGTCTTACTTCCCTTCTGATTCTGATTGGAAGATGTTTTCAGCTCTCTTATACCTCTAATGTGTGTTCGGTCAGCCGGAATCATCAAAGTATCATGCAATGTACAGGCTGACAGGAAAACCAGCTCTGATACCACTGTATTGTCCCTCCTTAGATGGTTGTCATAAAATATGTTTTCTGCTGTTGGAATTTAGTTAATGCTGGCTTATGACTTACGACAAACACTTTGCTAGCATACTCAAGATCTACTAGAAACCTCTTCTATTGACTGCTGTAGCGTTTTGGGGATATTTCTAATTGATGTCTTTCATCAAACACTTAACAACACACCTCAATTACCCCTACATAGACCATTCTTGTGACTGCTGTGTGTTTTGGTGCTTGGTGTTTAGTATTATCAATTTGGTTTGCAATATATAAAGGAGGTTTGGTGCCCAAGTAAATTATACATGACATTTACAAATCATAACAGCAATGATCTAATTTGACTAATGCTCAAGAACATATTACAACAACAAAGTAATACCTCTAAACTGCCCAGATTATTATTAAGTTCAAATCTGATCTTACACATGAAACTTGTAATGTCCCTTTTCAATTAGGAGCTCCAGAGAGGAGGCTTAATGGTCTAAACAACCCCGTTAGACTATAGCCAGGGCCAGAGAGGGATAAACAGGGTTACTAGAGGTCACTCCAGCCAAGGGTGTTATAATTTGAAAGCGACATTGAGCTAAAAGTGGCTAAAAATAGAACAACCGAGCTAAAAATAGAGTCAACAACGAATTAGGGTTTCGGGCAACTATAAGAGAAAATAAAGCGACCTAATTCATCATGATGCAGATTTGGACTTGTCATTGAGAGAGGCGCATCTCAAGAGAGGTAGCTCAGTGGATTCCAGGAGGAATACACCAGTGGCTGATTTCAGTGTCGAGAGACACACCCTAGTCACCGGGGAGATCACACAGGTCTTTCATCAGTCTTCAACAACAGTTTCACAGTTTTGAGCAGTAAGGGCACACTTATTCAGGGTGAGGGCCCAACTTCTAAGGAGGTATTGAGTCGACTTGTCCCATCCAGGGAGAATCCAAAGATTCCCTTCCAACCCAGTTGAGAGGAAGGCAAGGCACATCTTTTACCTGGTTTCTCGTCAGATTTCGACAGAGAAATAATTTGGGGCGCATTTTCCAGCCGTTGAGGTTGCGACACTTGGGGAGGACACATTTGGGGTTCTCGAGCGATCATCAAATCAGATCCAGGAAATCCTTTCGACCCATTTCACAGTAGGCCAGGGCGATCAGTTTGAGACACATATCATTCGATTTTGACGGTGGAATCACTAGGGCACAATTTTCCAGTAGCAGAGGGGGCGCATTTCCCCAGGGGATCCATCTGGGGTCCAGGCTTACCAGCAGAGGGCCGGTCAGTCACCAGGACTGAGAGAGACAACTGGGCTCACTATTTGGGACAGTTTCCAGGCCGATATGAGAGGTCTAGCCACCGAGGCAAACTTTCCAGACTTGCGGCAGTTGTCGTATGAGCCGTCGTAGCTTGCACCGGATTCTACATCTCATCCATTGATCTCGCAACATTCTTCCAGTGTCGGGTACTATTGTTTTAGTTTACTTATTGTATTCCGGCTAAGATCCTTTTGTCATTGATCTAGCTGAATGATTTATTTTATTCAGCCGCATTCGACATTTGTACTCTGCAGAGATATCATAATATAAGCTTTGCAGTCTTTTGTCGCCATTATTATTTGTATGCTCATTTATATTCTATAAACAATTGATCATACACACATAGTAGCAAAGTTTCCTAGACTAGCCAAATCTGGGATATTACAGTGGTATCAAAGCTTTAGTCCTGCCAGCCTGTGACTAAAGACGATGAGTGCAGCAGAGGACCCAGAGGGCCGTGAGCACGTAGGTGACGAATATGTCACTTACAACAGATGCAAGGAGAGAAGACCTAGACCTGATTTTCCCCCTTTTCCTCCCAGCTCAGAGGAAGAGGAAGAGGCACACAGGGAAGCAGAGAGAAGGGCAGAGCATGAGGTTGAGCAGGAGGCATAGAGGATGTTAGGAGACAGATATGAGAGACCAGAGGGCAGTGGTAAACCCCACATGGAACTAGAGGTAGCCTTCATGCAGGTACTCAACAATCTGGTAGTCAGTCAACAGGCCATGACTCAGTCTTTGGCGTAGATGGCTAATAAATTGGCTATAGTGGGCACCCCGGGCTCGCAAGCCCCACATGCAACACAGGGGAACTTAGGGGCGGGCAGTAGACCCCAGTCACCTACTCACACATACACCTCTTCGAGTAGGATTCCCAGGCCATTGTTCCCCAATTTCCAGAGGGCACCCCCAACAACAACACAACCATCGATAGCACAGAGGCCACCCACTCAGGCGGAGGACATTGCAGAATATAGGAGGGAGTACGTAGCATTAGGCCGTGACTTCCATCAGGACATGACCTTGGTCGAGTATTGTGGACTCAGACTCAGGAACCGCCCCAGAGAGCCTTAGAGAGGAGGACAACAACAACAATAGGGACATAACATTGATTTCATCCGGAAAGTTGGTAAACTCACTAGACCCGTACTACAAGCTCAACCAGATGACCGAGACAGAACCCATCAGCTTCGCTACCCTACACTTGGAGGGTGAGGCACATGAGTGGTTGCATCATGGATTGGTGACATTGGGACACGGTCACATCACCTGCTATAGGGAGTTCACAGAGAGAATCATGGATAGGTTTGACAGGAGGGATCCAAAGATCCATTTCAGGGATCTAGCCCAGTTGAGACAAACTGGCACGACAGAGGCATTCATCACAGAGTTTCAGCGGGTGGCAGTGGCAGTGGCAGTGACAGATATATATGAGCCCAGGTTGATCATGTTATTCATAGAGGGTCTCACAAAACCATTGAGAGGATGGGTGAAGGCATACAGACCTCGCACCTTGCAGGATGCCATCTTACGCACTCGAGATTTGGCAGACTTAGCGCCGAAGACTAAACCCTTTTCCAAACCCTTCGTACCATAGAGGGATCGAGACAGGAAGCCATTCCAGAGAGAATGGAAGGGCAAGGAGAAGCTGGATGATGACTTGAGGCAAGAGCTTATGAGGAAGAAGCTCTGCTTCACCTGCAAGGACCCTTGGGTCCCAGGCCACAAGTGCATGTGCAAGGGAGAGATTTATTATATTGAGATGGCAGCAGACAGTATGGACAGTGAGGAGGAGGAACATGACAGTGGATCCACTAGCTTAGAGGAGGAGCCAACACAGGCAGAGGAGCAGCCTCCCCGTAGACCACCGACACTGGCAGGGACCCACACACCAGTAGTTCCACAACCTCTTGAGCAGGCTAACAGACGGAAACCAACAAAGGGAGGAGTCATAGCGATCCTTTCTGGTGTTCCTAGGTATGATACCCTACGGATCAGAGGGACTATTCAGGGACAACAGACAATCGCCCTGATAGATGGTGGGGCCACCCACAACTTCATTGATGCTTCATTGGTATCAAGACAGGCACTTCAGACAGAGGAGTTTGAGGGGTTTGATGTTGCAGTAGCAGATGGCCATACAGTGGAGTGTCTAGACATAGTTACAGACTTGGAGATAAAGTTAGGCAACCACATCGTGCGAGACACATTTTATGTGGTTGACCTATCTGACACAAATGTGGTATTGAGAGTCTAGTGGTTGATCACATTAGGAAAAATCACCACCAACTACCAAACCTTGGAGATGGGGTTCATAGACAGTGACAGGAAGAGGATTGTTTTGAGGGGCATGTCGACAAGAGCACCCATAACAGTTTCGGCCAAGAGGATGGAGAGGATATTTAGACATGGGGAGGTAGCATATGCTGTAGAGTGCTTGATCACTACGCGGAAGGATTCAAACGGTCGACAATAGTATCAGACAGAGATCAGGAACTTGTTGGGACGACATCAACAGGTTTTTGGGTCGATTCCACCAGGGAGACCACTTAACAGGGGGTTTGAGCACACCATTGAGTTGGAGGAGGGGGCCAAACCTATGATCACACCACCCTATCGTCATCCTAGGAGGTTCAAGGATGAGATAGAGAAAGCAATTAAGGATTTGCTAGCGATGGAACACATCAGACATAGCAGTAGTCCATTTGCTTCTTCAGTTGTCTTAGTTCTGAAGAAGGATGGTACCATGAGGATGTGCATTGATTATCGGGCCTTAAACAAGAAAACCATCAAGAGCCGGTATCCTATCCCTCGCATTGACGAGTTGATGGATGAACTGCATGGGGCAGTTTTCTTCTCGAAGATTGATCTACGCTTTGGGTATCATCATATCAACATTCGAGAGCAGGACATAGAGAAGACGACATTTCAGTGTCACTTTGTTCATTTCGAGTTTCAGGTTATGCCATTTGGGCTAACCAACGCAACGACTACATTTCAGTCTTGCGTGAACCACGTATTCAGGGATCAGTTGAGGAAATCAGTCTTGGTTTTCTTCGATGACATCTTCATCTACAGCATGACATGGCAGAAGCATGTGAGGCACTTGGATGAGGTATTGAGCATCATGGAGGCGTAGTCACTATACGCCAAAGAGTCCAAGTATGAGTTCGGTATGACAAAGCTACTTTACCTGGGCCACATCATTGGTGCACAGGGGGTACAGGTACACCAGGAGAAGATCAGGTCCATTTTGGATTGGCCAACGCCCAGGAATGTGATAGAGTTGAGGAGCTTCTTTGGGTTATGCAACTATTAGAGGCGGTTTGTCAGGGATTTTTCTCAGCTTGGAGCATCACTGACAGATCTTACCAGGCATGGGGCTTTCATATGTACTGATGAGTCATAGAAAGCCTTTGATCACATGAAGGAAGTCATGGGCGCATGTCCAGTGTTAGCCTTTTTTTTTTTTTTTTTTATACTGCGGGAATCGACAACTGGCGGTTCTTGTACTCGCGTGACACCGGGTCAATCCCCGTCGGCTACCACTATAACCCCAGGTGCACCCACCCAGCCCGCAAGAATGGCGCACGAGTAAATCCGGGTGAGAATCGAACATGAGACTTCATTTTTACAAATTTCCTTCCATTTACACGGCACTTGCCAATCCGTCTACACCCGTGCGAGCATGTCCAGTGTTAGCATTACCAGACTTCACTTTACCATTTGTATTAGAGTGTGATGCATCCGGCGAGGGTATTGGGGCAGTTTTGATGCAGGGAGGACACCCCATTGTATTTGAGAGCAGGAAGCTCAGTCAGCCCGAAAGGTTGTACTCCATCTATGATAAGGAAATGTTGGCAATCATGCATGCCTTGACCAAATTCAAACAATATTTGGTGGGCAACAAATTCGTGGTCAAAACAGATCACAATAGCTTGAAGTATTTCCTTGAGCAGAAGGACGTCAGTGAGCGCCAATAGAAATGGGTGACGAAGGTATAGGCATTTGACTTCGACACAGAGTATGTCAAGGGGAAGAAAAACATTGTGACCAATGCGCTATCTAGGAGACCTGTGACATGTTCTTTGATGGAGATTTCAACAGATTGGAAATCCCACTTGTTAGTGGAATATTCCAAGAACAAGTTTGCTTGTGAGGTTCTGGATGGACAGATTCAGGATGACAGGTACAGGGTCATTGACGATGTCATATTCTACAAGGACATAGTCTACTTATTACCAGATTCAGGGCTCAAGAAGAAGATCCTCGCAACTGTTCATGATTCACCACAAGCAGGCCATCAGGGTTTTTTCAAAACCTATAGGTAAATCAGGGAGAGGTTCTCATGGAAGGGCCTCAAACAGGACGTTATGCAGTACATTAGTGAGTGTGTGACTTGTCAGCAGAACAAGTCATAACATACGCTTCCAACAGGGCTACTTCAACCACTTCCCGTTAAAGAGTAGAAATGGGAGAGCATATCGATGGACTTCATCACAGGCCTACCCAAGGTCCAGGGTAAGGATTGCATCTATGTAGTGGTCGATAGATTGACCAAGTTTGCTCACTTCTATGCCATACTGACAGAGTACAACGCAGTTCAGGTAGCTGAGTTATTCTTTAGAGAGGTTTTCAGACTTCATGTGTTGCCGAGGAACCTCATAAGTGACAGGGATAGTCGATTTATTGGGACATTCTGGAGGGAGTTGTTTAGATTGGTGGGGACGGAATTGACACCCAACACCAACTATTACCCTCAGACAGATGGGTAGACCGAGATCGTCAATGAGTGGGTTGAAGGGTATTTGAGGAACTATGTGGGTGGACAACAGAGAATGTAATGTTCCTGACTTGGCTAGTCTAGGAAACTCTGCTAATGTGTGTGTAGGATTAATTGTTTACAACATATAAATGAGCATTCAAATAACAATGGCGACAAAAGACTGCAAAGCTTATATTATGAAATCTCTGTGGAGTACAAATGCCGAATGCGGCTGAATAAAATAAATCACTCGGCTAGATCAATGACAAAAGGATCTTAAACGGAATAAAATAGCAACTAAAACAATAATACCCGATACCCGAAGAATGCTGTGGAATGCAATGGATGAGATGAAGAACTGCTGCGGATATGATAGCTCGTACGACAACTGCTGCAAGTCTAGAAAGTTCGCCCTGGTGGCTATACCTCTCGGAAATGCCTGGAAAGTGTCCCAAACAATGCGCCCTGCTCTGCCTCACAGTCTTGGTGACCCTCCGGACCTCAATTGGTGTATCTGGTCCTCGGATGGATCCCCCTGGGGGAAATGCACCCCCTTTGCTTTGGAAAACTGTGCCCTAGTGTTTCCACCTTCAGAATCGGTTGATGTATGTCTCAAACTGATCGCCCAGGTCTACTGTGAAATGGTTCAGAAGGATTTCCTCGTATCTGAATTGATGATCGCTCGGGAACCCTGAATGTGTCCTCCCCAAGTGCCGTACTCCCAATGTCTGGAAAGTGCGCCCCAGATGATTCCTCCGTCTGAATCTGACGAGGAACCACACTAAAGATGTGCCTTGCCTTCCTATCAATTGGGTCGGATGGGAATCTCTGAACTCTCCCTGAAAGGGACAAGTCGATCCACTGAACCTCCTCAGAAGTTGCGCCCTCACCTTGAATGAGTGCGCCCTTGCTGCTAGAACCTGCGAAACTGCTGCTGAAGATCGATAGAAGATTTGTGTGACCTCCTCGGTGACTAGGGTGTGTCTCTCAACACCGAAATCAACCACTGGTGTATTCCTCCTGGAATCCACTGAGCTACCTCTCTTGAGATGCGCCTCTCTCCTCAATGACAAGTCAAAATCTGCATAATAATAAATTAGGTCGCTTTACCCTTCCTCTATAGCTTCCCGAAACCCTAATTCACTGTTGACCTTTTTCCTCCAAGTGACTTTTACTTTATTTCATTATTCCTTGATTAAATCACTTAATTAATTAATTAATCATTTTACGTCTAAAAACTGATTTATCCATCCTTATGGCTTCTCCGGCCACTGAAAGTCACTTCTCATCATCTTATCCTGTAATGCTCTTCCTCCCGATTCCGATGAGCTATTACACTAAGAGGTTTCTCCAAGTAATATGTCCATTATGACCTTCTTAGTGAATTTAATTAAGATATGACCCATAATAACTCAAAATTATGGAAATCGTCGAAATGCAACGAAACCAAAGCCAAGCTGTGCAGAATGGATCCTGATGATGAACGATCCAAGTCGGGCCCAATAAAACCCCTCAATATCTCCCGAACTCTCTATCACCCCTATCTGGCTACTTTGGTAGGCATAACACTCTGTAATGTAACAATGTCCAAAAATGGGGACATTACAGAGAACATGGGTTAGGTGGCTACATTTAGGAGAGCATTGTTACAATACCACTTTCCACATGTCCATTGGTATGGCACCATTCCAAGCATTATACGGGTATGATGCTCCCACTTTGATAGACTTGGTTTTCGGGGAGAGCAGAGCTCCCAAGGCCAAGGATTAGATCATAGAGAGTCAGGAGATTCTCAAATTGCTAAAAAGAACTTGCAGACAAAACAAAATCGACAAAAGATGAGTGCAGACAGGCACAAGATAGAGTGCAGCTTTGAGGTTGGGGATTTGGTTTTCTTGAGACTCCAACCTTACAGACAGTCATCTCTGAAGAAGACTGGGGCTGAGAAGCTCAAGCCCAGATTTTATGGACCTTACAGGATCATGTGCCGGGTAGGCGAGGTTGCTTATGAGCTAGAGCTTCCTGAGGGGAGCAAGATTCGTAACGTGTTCCATGTATCTTGCCTCAAGAAGGCGGTGGGACAATTCACAAACACATCAGAGGAGCTTCCCCCGTTGGATGAGAAGGGACAGTTGGAGTTGGTTCGGGAGGAGGTATTGGAGTTCCGAGAGCGGAAACTGAGGAGCAGGGTCATCAGAGAGTGTTTGATCAGATGGAGAGGGCTTCCAATAGAGGATGCTACTTGGGAAAGTGAGCAGGTGTTGCAGCACCCTGGATTGGTATTGCTTGAGGACAAGCAATTTCAGGACTATAGCCAGGGCCAGAAAGGGGTAAACAGGGTTACTAGAGGTCACTCCAGCCAAGGGTGTTATAATTTGAAAGTGACATTGAGCTAAAAGTGGCTAAAAATGCTTTTAATCCAACTTGAGCTAAAAATAGAGTCAACAACGAATTAGGGTTTCGGGCAGTGATAAGAGAAGGTAAAGCGACCAAATTCATCATTTTGCAGATTTTGACTTGTCATTGAGGAGAGAGGCGCATCTCAGGAGAGGTAGCTCAGTGGATTCTAGGAGGAATACACCAGTGGTTGATTTCGGTGTTGAGAGACACACCCTAGTCATCGGGGAGATCACACAGGTCTTCCATTAGTCTTCAACAACAGTTTCATAGTTTCCAACAACAAGGGTGCACTTATTCAGGATGAGGGCGCAACTTCTGAGGAGGTATTGAGTCGACTTGTCCCATCCAGGGAGAATCCAGAGATTCCCTTCCGACCCAGTTGAGAGGAAGGCAAGGCACATCTTTTGCCCGGTTTCTCATCAGATTTTGACGGAGAAATCATCTGGGGCACATTTTCCAACCATTGAGGTTGTGACACTTGGGGAGGACACATTTGGGGTTCTCGAGCGATCATCAGATCAGATCCAAGGAAATCCTTTCAACCCATTTCACAGTAGGTCGAGGCGATCGGTTTGAGACACATATAAGTCGATTCCGACGGTGGAATCACTAGGGCGCAATTTTCCAGTAGCAGAGGGGGTGCATTTCCCCAGGGGATCCATCCGGGGTCTAGGCTTACCAACAGAGGGTCGGTCAGTCACCAGGACCGAGAGAGACGACAGGGCACACTATTTGGGACAGTTTCCAGGCCAATTCGAGAGGTCTAGCCACCAGGGTGAACTTTCCAGACTTGCAGCAGTTGCCGTATGAGCAGTCGTAGCTTGCAGCAGATTCTACATCTCATCCATTGATCCCGCATCATTCTTCCAATATCGGGTACTATTGTTTTAGTTTACTTGTTGTATTCCGGCTAGAAGATCCTTTTGTCACTGATCTAGCCGAGTGATTTATTTTATTCAATCACATTTGGCATTTGTACTCCGCAGAGATATCATAATATAAGCTTTGCAGTCTTTTGTCGCCATTATTATTTGTATGCTCATTGATATTCTGTAAACAATTAATCATACACACACATTAGCATAGTTTCCTAGACTATCCGAATCTGGGATATTACAAAACTACCCACAGGTTGGTACTAAAATATGCTTGCAATTTCTGGTGTGATTGGCTGGGTAAGTACACAAGGAATTGGGTCTGAGATACCTGCTGTAGTAGCCCTTCAAGTCTACAGTCAACTGTCACAAAATTCTCTACGTCTTGATAAGAAATTCGGTCCTGTTCCAAGTGGATTCGACCCCGCTATAATTACCAGGTCAGCCCCTCAACAAACACTTCGGCCTCTACAGTAATAAATCAACCTTCACACCAAGCATAAGCGGTCCCCCTGTAAAATACAACCCATCTCTATCAGAAAAACTCAAATCCCTCAATAAGAAGACGACCCTCTCATCAAAATTCGATCTACATGCAATATTATGGCTCCTCCACACAAGAAATGGGTTGCCAGAAGAGATCTCTGCCTCTTCAAACAAGATGGTGGCCCACATAAGGAAGAATCGACCCCTTTGCTCATAAACTCGACCCCTAAAGTGTGGATCTGCTTCCCACAAAGATTTGCGCCCCCACTAACAACGGATCCGACCTTGCAAGTGATTGTTTATAGCCTCTACAAAGGAGTTCGACCTGCACACCAAAACTCGGCCTCTAGAAGTATGAAATTCGGCCTCCCTCTTCAAGAATCTCAATTCTCCCAAAAATAACTGAACTAGATATTGCTGCAATGAAGAGATTTTGTCTTCCTCAAGGTCACCAAGACTCTGCAAATAATAAAATGTCTTCAGCAATGAAATCCAATGAAGAACCTGAGTGATTCTCCCTTTACTTGGCTAGGGTGGATCTCTCACCATTGACACTAAGATTGATTAGCTAGGGTGGAATCTTTCAGCACCGAAACCAATCCAACTAGGGTTTATTCCAAACCCCCAAAGGCTCCAAGAGCTCTCCAAATCAAATCAATAATCATCAACATTACGAGAGAATGAGCTCTCATCTTTCTTTTATCCCTCTCGCTTGCTTTGATGACCTTTTTACCCATTTGGATGACCCTTTTCCTTTTTACCTTTTCACTTAAATAATTAAAGTGACATCATAAGGTTTGCTTAACTAGTAGTCTCAAAGTCACTTTATAACCTTTTTAACTTGATTATTTAATGTCACTTTAGAAATATAACCTTTTTCTCCCCAATGACATCAAATAACCAAGGTAATCCTTTTTTATAACTGACCATGGTCTACGACAATCAGATAGACCACTAAGTCACCCTCCAAGAACGATAATTTGGAAAGGGACATTACATTTTCTTCGGTGTTTTGATCATTTCTTTTCATTCCATTTTCTTTGCATTTTGACTTTAACATTTTGCCCTTTTCCTTTTTTTTTTTTTTATATATATAGCAGCATCAACCTCGAGCATTCAAGCTCCTTCTCATGGGATTATGAAACATGAACTCTAAGTTGCACGAAACGGGGAAACGATTTTGAGTTTCCGAAACCGGGACGATACGAAACAGGCCCTCAAAAAAATGGAAACGTCAGGGAAATGTTGTATATATATATATATAGTTTAAAAAAAAATAAAGCATTATATTGCAAGAAAAACATAATGATACACATAAATGACATTTTAGAAGGAAAACCATGTCCATATGAACTCCCATAGATGATGAATATCATTCATTACATGATGCAAGTAGCAAAATCCAAAATTAGCCTTTATAGATGAGGCTTTACATCCAAAATCAGCCCTTATAAATGAGGTTGTATGTGCTGAAAATGAAAAAAAACACGAGCTAAAGGCAACTACAATTACATATCATACTGATCCTCATCCTCATCATAAAAAATAGAACAAGATGCATGTTAGCAGAACTAGAGCCTCGATGGGAAGAAGAGGCAACTTGAATTCCACTTCCACTTGCATCATCAACAATATCAAGAGCAGCAAGAGAGAGCTCTAAGTTTGGGTTTTCTGCATCCACATCCCACTCTTTATGAGACCCACTTGTATATTCTTCACCCTTGCGAGACATAAGGCGAAGGTTTGAATGCACATATACAAGATCCTTCGCCTTCTGCGATCCCAACCTGTTGCGCTTCACTGAATGAATGAAACCATAGGTGCTCCAATTCCTTTCTGCTGATGAAGAGCTTGCCACTTGTGATAGAATACGAGTGGCAAGGCTTTGCAAATATACACCATTTGCCCCATGGCAAGTCCACCATTTAATCGGGTTCAAACTTCATGGTGCTTCTCTCCTCCAAAGTTGAGATGTCTGCAAAATCCTCTAATCCAGCAGCAAAACAAGCAAATTCCTCCCTCACCTCTGTTTGCTGGGAAGATGGAAACAACCTCTGGAAGGATTTTTTCACTCCCGTGGCCACCTCCTTGTCCTTATGTGGGGCCTTCCTCTTCCCATTGCTTTGAGCAATGAACTCCTCATCATAAAATTTGGGATTTAGAGCATGTGCCGAAGTGTGCAATGGAGTGTTAAATCCATTCCACCTAGCAACAATGATGGACTTCACATGCTCAACAAAATCAACTTCGACAAAAAACAGAGTGGGAGCCTCCTGTGTAATAATTTCCATGGTTTTCTCAACCATGGTATCCATGCCATCATAAATCTCGCCCAGGAAAGGTTTGTCTGTGTTTGCATCTCAGAGAAGCTCAAATGCTGGTGAAGTAAACTTGAGCAAGAATTCTACCTTGCTCCACTAATCCTCATCAATCAACACCCTTCACACCATATTTCCTCTCTGTGAATCTTACTGTCTCCACTCAGCCCAAGTCACACCCACCACCATACTCATCAATGCACTTTTGACCTCAACAAGGCGGTGCAACATGATGAAGTTTGAGGCATAT
>SNQJ01S0106736.1:23582-39305 GCA_010110895.2 Picea sitchensis | reverse complement strand
TGAAGCCTTTCTTTTCTAAAGCTGATATGGAGAGTAAGTTCTTTGTCAAACCTGGTACATAGAGTACATCCTTCATCTTCATTGGAGTCCCTGAATTAAGCTTGTAATTTGATTCTCCTACTCCCTTGATGGGGTATTGATAATCATCTCCAAGTGTAACTTTATGAGAAAACTTCTTTTCTGAAAGGAAAGAGAGAATGTCTCTTTGACCTGTCATGTGCTTGGAAGCACCACTATTAATGAGCCACGTGTCCTCACGAGGTGATACTAATCCTGAGAGGGATGAGATTAAGACATAGTCTTCAATTCGTTCTTTTATCATCTTTGTGGGTGGCTCTTCATCTTCAACTGCATGGGCATGATACCTCTTGTTTTTCTTCTTGTATTCTTCTCGTCTAGCTGGACAATGTTTCACAATATATCCCATGTTGTCACAATGGTAGCATTGGTAGGATGATAAATCTTTTCCTTTGCTTTGTTCTTTCTGAAACTTCTGGAATCTCCTTGGTTGAGATTATTTATGTATGAATTTGTTTTGGGGTTGAGACCCCTTATGAGTTTCTTTTTGGAAGTAAGACTTCTTTCTTCCTCCTTTAGTGTGAGTAGCTAGGGTTTGATCTTCATCTCTTGATAGTAAAGCTTCTCGGTTAGCTACCCTTGATTCTTCTTGAATACATTCTTCCCAAAGACTGTCAAATTGTAGTTTCTCCTTTCTGGCACAAATAGTTTGGATGAATGCATCCCAAGGTCTTGTGAGACCATTAAGGGCCGTCATTATGAGTTCGTCTTTGTCTATATAGTATCTCCAATTACTTCTAGTTGTTCTTTGAATTCTGATATTCTGGAGAAATATTCCTAGATTGATTCTCCTTTCTGCATCCTTGTATTCTTGAGTTGAGTTCTTAGATTCATCTTCCGATTTATGTTCTTTCCTTCATATAATTTGGATAGGGCATCAAACATTTCTTTTGGAGTCTTTTTTTTTACGACACTTGAGGACTCAAGTGATCTTCGATAAAATCTGCAATGATTCTTTTGGCCCTAATTGTGTCCTTTTGGTGTTTTGCTTTAGCTGCAGCATCGACGGGTTCTGGTACATCTTCTTTAACGAATCTTGCTAGGTCATTCTCTTCAAGAATGAGTCCAATCCTATACTTCCAGGCATGGAAGTTTTCCACACTTTCTAGCTTGTGAACAAGCTTAGTGCTTGTAGACATCTTTTACTTGGAGCTAGGAAAATGACCAAAAAATGAAAGTGCTCAAAATTGAATTTTGAACTTACCAGGAGGTGCGCTTGGCTGAGGTGAGTAGCCTGGTGTGTTTAGATTTAAAAAAATCCAACTTTTTGCCCCTTCAAACTTGACCAGCGGATTTCTGGACAGGTGCTTTTGGTTTTTTGGTACTTCCGGTTTTCTGGTACTTCTGGTACTCTGGTACTTCTGGTTTTCTCGTACTTCTGGTACTGGAGAAAATTAGGGTTTTACTTTCCAGGAGATCTAACCATTGCAAAGGTGTGTTGAAGGTGCCAAAGAGTTCCTTGGGCTAGGGCGCACTTTTCTAGATGGCTCTTGGGTTGAAATTCCTCTTCAATAAAAAGCCCTAATTTTCATGTACGACAACAATGACGTTTTTCTTCTTGTGAAAGATGCTCTCTTCAACTTAGCTTTGATACCATGTTAGAGTTTAAGCTATTATTAGGTTTCTTTTCAATTCACTAGATAACCATAGCATAGATAGGATCACTGAGAAATACACAATCACAAGAGACACATCATTTATCCTGGGAAACCCTCATGGGGGAGAAAACCCAGCAAAAACTTCCTTAATATAGATAGCCAATACAATGCTAAGAGAATAAACCAAACACTACAGAAAGTCCTCTCCAAGTAATGCGCCTCTCTCTCTCTTCCTTCTTCTCCAATTGCAGCTCCAAACTTGCGCTTTGATGATCAAGTGAGTGAGTGAACAAATGAGGCGCTAGCCTCCTTTATTTATACAATTTGGCAGGAGCTAAAACAAAGTGTCTTTTCACTGGCAGGGCCGACTTCTCTTTCTGGGTGGTTAGAACCACCTTAATTAATTCTGGGGGCCGACTTCTGATTTTGCTTATTACAATTAGGGTTTGACCAATCCACAAAAGGGGATTTGGTCATTTACAATGCCCGACATGATCAATCCACAAAAGGGGATTGATCTAATGAATAATACATCAATAATAAATAGAATACTCTTTGCAGTTACANTTTCAATTCACTAGATAACCATAGCATAGATAGGATCACTGAGAAATACACAATCACAAGAGACACATCATTTATCCTGGGAAACCCTCATGGGGGAGAAAACCCAGCAAAAACTTCCTTAATATAGATAGCCAATACAATGCTAAGAGAATAAACCAAACACTACAGAAAGTCCTCTCCAAGTAATGCGCCTCTCTCTCTCTTCCTTCTTCTCCAATTGCAGCTCCAAACTTGCGCTTTGATGATCAAGTGAGTGAGTGAACAAATGAGGCGCTAGCCTCCTTTATTTATACAATTTGGCAGGAGCTAAAACAAAGTGTCTTTTCACTGGCAGGGCCGACTTCTCTTTCTGGGTGGTTAGAACCACCTTAATTAATTCTGGGGGCCGACTTCTGATTTTGCTTATTACAATTAGGGTTTGACCAATCCACAAAAGGGGATTTGGTCATTTACAATGCCCGACATGATCAATCCACAAAAGGGGATTGATCTAATGAATAATACATCAATAATAAATAGAATACTCTTTGCAGTTACAATATTTCAACAAGTACTTTGTCAAAGGAGAAGGGATAGATGGAAGAGGTGTTGGCAACTCAAGGCCTCAAGCATCCAAATCCTAGAAAGAAATTTGCTAGAGAGTAAGGGATCTTAGGCCCTAGCGAATCTTCCTTCCTTAGACAATTAAGATAATGTATTTATAGCAACAATGACTAGATAATGGTTTCTAAAGTGCTAGTAGTTAGGGCTCTAGAAGTTTATCTAGGTCAAAATCACCTTAGTGAAAGTCTAGCAAATGACGAGCAAAGCAGTAGCAATTTAAGTTCTTTACTCCTGGGGTTTGTCAAGCAAGCAATTTCATAATCTTTAACATGAATAAGCAAATATACCATAACCATTCAAATGAAATGAAGAATTGTAGATTTACTTACTTTACCAAGAATAATCAAGCAATAAAAGTTAAAACCCTAGATTGCCAAGTAACTTCACCAAAAAATGATCCAAGTTGCAAATTTTAGCTTCCAAGACAAGTGCGCCTCCTTATTTCAGCCAATAACTCCCAAAAAAGGTGCAAATTTCAGACCACACTTAGCGCTTGATGAGTGATGATGAAAAATGAGAGTATTTTCTCTCTATTTATACAACATTAATGACCTTTAATTAATTTTATGTCATGTTGCCGTCTTATACACACTTGGGCTATCATGGAAGAAATCTTCAATCCACTTAGTGTGTCCTTGGGGGCAAGTCTCGAGTCAAGGTGCGGTCCCCTGATCCTCGAGTCTTTCGTCTAGTCCAACTCCTAGCGAAGCCAAGGGGGTTAGTCCCTATGAAAAGAATCTAAGGCTTTTAATCTATGAAAAAACAAAGTTTTTCTAGGAGTTTATTATGAAATCACAAGATTTAAAATAGCAACATAAATGATTCAAAAGGATACACCCTATGAAAAACTCATCAAATGTTATTCATTCACCACATGCTTCAAAGGGAAATAACTTGAACCATTTGAAATAAAGATAAACTGACAAAATAGATGAAAAGTAGACCATTGCCAGAAAGTAAAATGTGATGTGATGAAAATGTCGTGTTTATTTTATCTTGAGACTTTTTTTAAGGGATTTGGGAGTTTTAGCAAGTCTTTGAATCCGTGAAGTGGGGATTGGAGTCAGGGTCCCCACTCTTTGTGTTAAAAAAGTGTATTTGGCCTCCTTGCTTGCTATTCCACAATCTTATAGATGTGCCGACTGGGTGTGCCATAGGTCCAAAAAGAGGATAGAATCCCCCTTGACTTAACACACTCCACCCAGATGCAAAGGTCTTAAATGAATAGCACAGTAAGAAGATTTCCCTAATTAAACTACCATGCATTGCTCAAATCCGTTTTCGGGTCTCGAAAGCCACCCGAAAGTAGCAGTGGGATTGCAGACACGGTTGAACAACTTGGGTTTATTCCAATAATTGCAACAAAAATTGAACTAAGCTAACAACTAGTATTCTATGAAAGCAAAACTAAACTAAAACCATGAATGATTTTAGAACTTCGATTTAGTGATGTGAATTATTTTTATCTTTTTTATGCAACTTTGAAACTAAAATACTAAACAAATAACATGGGAAACAACCGCGAAGCAAAAAAAGACAAACACCTGTTTCCCCCCAGGGGCAGGGGAAACGAAGAAAATCGAGCTTTGTGGCTCGCAAACTTTATTATGCCTTCTACACTACTTTGTTTTTTGGCTTTGGATCCTTATAGAGACGGATCGATAATCTAAAGAAACTAAATACAAAAAGACTCTTTGAGTGTTGGGTCTTCAAAGGCTTGACTTGGGTGATGTATCTTCAGTTTGGACTCCCAAAAGAAGAGGAAAACACTCTTGTATTCTGATGGACCTGCTAAAACAACAAAGAGAATTTGTTATTAGTGACAGAAAATGAAATAAATATAAAGGAAAAAAAAGAATTTAACAAGCCTTTTTCAAAGAAAATTTTGTGCTTAAAAAAGACAACTTTTTTTTGGTTTTCTAGAGGGTTTAGAGGACTCTTGGTTGCTTGGCTGCCCCAAACTTGTCCAAGTTGGAAAGAGTTTATCTTTGGCTGTCCAATAACCTGAAAAAAACAGCAAAGAGAAAACTCCAAAAGGTGCCCAAAATGGCTTAGGGCAACTTAGGAGATTACTCGAAAAAATGGTTGAAAAATTAAGCAAGAAACTAGAAACTAGAACTAACAAACTCTATTGCAGAAATTTTGCTTACTGTTAGGACAACAAGTACTTAGGCACTTTAAATTGCTAGATCTAACAAATATAAACCAAAGAGAAGGACCCGATTTCATCCTTAAAAATATCAGAAATTTACTCAACAAAAATGGATCCCTTTACTATACTAGATCTAGATCTATTGGATAAACTTGAAATAAAATTCAGATCTAGAAATTTCATGATTGCATAAAAGACTCAAAGTTTTAGCTTTAGAAATTAGACTCAAGTGCATGCATGTAAGTAACAAGTAACTTAAGAAATTGAAATTAGAAGGGTGAGAGAGAGAGAGAGAGGAAGTTAAGCTTGTGCTTGGAATGTCTTTGGGTGATGGGGTCTTTTTGTGGTGAAATGTGGAGGGATCTTCTTCAAATGACTTGAAAGAATAGAAGCATCAACCTAGATCCTCCTAATCTCCAAGTAAAGCATCAGTCACTTCAAATCCTTGCAAAATAGAGGGTTAGAAAAATGGTGCCACCTACAATAAAGACTTCAATACACAATTGGTTAAGCAAAACAAAAGGTGCATTCAAAATCTCTATAATAGATAAACAAATAGGATTGCTAATCAAACAAGTTTAATATTCCTATCCAAGTAAGCAATAATACTTCTACAAGGCCAATTTAAACCACAATATAAAGCAAAATGATGAAACAATATCACCTCATGGTTACATGCATCCACACACTTCACAATCCACCACTTTGACCTCCAAAGTCTTCTTTATTCCAATATGCAAAAAAATATTACAATGATTACAACACAAGCATTGAATCCCCAAGCTCCAACTGACACAAGAGGAGATGGGTCGACCATCTTTTATTGAATTTCGGGTGACAAATCCAAGGCAATGCGCATGGGAGAGGGGGAGTGGCGTATCTAGTGAAGTAGGGATGAGTGGAGTGGAAGTGAAGTTGATGTGGGGTGAAGGGAGATGGAGTGGAGTGGAAGTGGAGTGAGTGGAAGATAGAGTGGAGTGGAGTGAGGAGTGCGAGTTCCCCTCTTGAGATTGACGCCATCTCCCTAAATGCGCCAACTAGCTCATGGAGAGGTCGAGTGGTACCTTGGGATCTCCACCACTTGCCATGTAGGTTAAGAGATGTGCCCTCACTAGGAGTAGTCACCACCAACTATGTTCAGGACTCCAGACATGTCAAAAACATGTTTCCGACATGTTTGTTGACATCCCTATTTTTAGGAAACTTAATTAAATCCCCTTTTTTGTCTTTTTTGAGAGAAAATACATTTTTGAGTGATTAAAATCACTTTTTTTCCTAGACAAAAGGGGAATAAGGGTTTAGGGGGTGCTCTGGATTAGAAAACGAGCACAAACATGGCATCTGGCAATGACTGATGCCATATTTTTACACTTTATTGACTTTACATTAAAAAAGGTCCATTTTATAGGAATTTTTTTATTTGACTAAAACATTAAAAAAGACCTATGGGGACCTAGCACAATTTCCATATGACTCAATAGACATGACCTAGCATGAACTCATATACATTTAGACACTAGACATTGGTTATACCATGCCAATGCCTAACCACCAACACATACTCTAACTTTGGAGTTAGTTTTGAGTGAAAAAACTTAGAAATTATTAATCGCCCGCAAAGACAGACAAGAAATAATTAACAAGTTAAAAAAAACACTTTAGAGTACATGCTCGTGCCAAAGTCGTAGGTGGCCAATAGTCTTTTACAACTTTCATGCTCAAGTCATTTATTACAATGCCCGGAAGGGATGGAAATGCGGAAAAAATGTGGTCTAATAGACCTGCTGAATCTGTGAACTCTGACTTCTGAGCATCTGTCTGCTCAATCTCTGGCGGCTCATCTTCAAATCCAGCTAGTACAACTCGATGGATAACAAGTCATAAAAAGGTTGACCTGGCCAAATTACATCAAAAATCCAGTTTTTACATAAATGAAAGTAATAAAACCCTCAAATCATTTCCAAGGGTGACGTCATGCCCTTCTAGGGTGACGTTGAGCTCCTAGGGTGGAATGTTGGGCCCCATATGCAAAACGTTTGGCCTCCAAAGGCCCTGGATGATGCTACACGTGCCAACCAACACACAACTGCCCTCATAAATGCAAACCCTAGCTCTGGAAGACGTCCAGGGTCATAATGATGACGTCATGGGCTCTCAAGGGTCAACGTCCAGGTGGAAGAGCAAGATCCCCCTGGGTCTAGGTCTGTTAGAGTGTCTCCGATGCAACGTCCTTCTTTCTTCCTGGTACAAGTCTCTGATGTCTCCCTACCCTTGGTTGGGGTCACAACATCCATCTGTGGGCTTTTGGCCCCATGAAGGTCCAAGCTAATCATTCCCCCATGTGAAACTGTCCACCAGGCAAGGTCCTGCAGCAACAACAAGCACGCCCTCCAGGGGTTCATAAGTCACAGGGATCATAGCATGTAAATCAAATCTAATAATCAAATTACTCAAACATGTGCATCAAACCCCCTCTTACCTAGACAAATTCTCAAAGATGTTATGTAGTTTAACAAGTCAGGTTTGGAGAAGGTCTCAGGGTGTCCTATTGGGCTAATCCTCCTTAAGTTTGGGGTGTTTCCCAGGTGAGAACCAATCTAGGTCATGTAAGTGTGTGAGGTGGCGTGGGGTAAGTGTTTGGGCATGGGGTGCAGTGATAACAGGGAAATGTAGATCTTACCTGTGGGTGCCTTTGTAGAGGGCGAGCTTGTAATGTTCCTGACTTGGCTAGTCTAGGAAAACTCAGATAATTTGATGTATCTACTGTAGATAATTCATTGTTACAACATATAAATGACTATATAGATGATAAATGAGACAAAAGATTGCAAATCTTATATTATGATATCTCTGTGAGTACAATGCCGAATGCCGCTGAATAAAAATGAATCACTTGGCTAGATCAAATGACAATAGGATCTTAGCCAGAATACAATAAGCAAACTAAATGATAATACCTAATAATAAATGAGCATTGCGGGATCAATGGATGAGCTGGAACTATGGCAGCTCGCACAGTAACTGCTGAAAGTCCAGAAAGTTCTCCCAGGTGGCTAAACCTCTCGGAATGGCCTGGAAACTGTCCCAAATGGTGCGCCTTGCTCTAGCTCTCAGTCCTGGTGACTGATCGACCCCTCTGCTGGTGTGTCTAGACCCCGGATGGATCCCCCTGGGGGAATGCGCCCCTCTCTCACTAGAAAATTGCGCCCTAGTGATTCCATTGTCGGAATCGTCTGAGACGTGTCTCAAAATGATTGCCTTGGCCTACTGTGAAATGGGTTGAAAGGGTTTCCCTGGATCTGATCTGATGATCGCTTGAGAACCCTGAATGTGTCTGCCCAAAGTGCCACACTCCCAAGTCTGGAAAATGCGCCCCAGATGATTCCTCCGTTGGAATCTGACGAGGAACCAGGAAAAATATGCGCCTTGCCTTCCTCTCAACTGGGTCGGAGGGGAATCTCTGTACTCTCCTTGGATGGGACAAGTCGATACACTGAACCTCCTCAGAAGCTGTGCCCTCACCCTGAATAAGTGCGCCCTTGCTGCTAGAACCTGTGTAACTGCTGTTGAAGAATGATGGAAGATCTCTCAACACCGAAATCAACCAACTGGTGTCTTCCTCCTGGAATCCACTGAACTATCTCTCCTAAGATGCGCCTCTCTGCTCAATGATAAGTCAAAATCTACATAATGATGAATTAGGTCGTTGGCCCTTCTCTTATAGCTGCCCTAAACCCTAATTCGTTGTTAACTTCTAATTTTAGCCCGTCTGTTCTATTTTTAGCTCAAATTGGCTTAACAGTGCTTTTAACCACTTTTAGCTCAATGTCACTTTCTGAACATAACACCTTTGACTGGAGTGACCTCTAGTAACCCTGTTTACCCCTTTTTGGCCCTGGCTATAGTCTAACGGGGCGGTTTAGACCATTAAGCCTCCTCTCTGGAGCTCCTATTTGGAAAGGGACATTACACCTCGTCATTGATGCCATTCTTTCCTAGCCCATTCAACGTCTTTTATTCTTAGTTTTATTGTTTTTTATCTTTTTCTTTTATGCTTCAAGGGAAGAGTTGAGGGACATTGTCCTGGCTTGGTGACCAGAGGTGACAACGTTACCCACAAGCATTTCACGGAGATGACAAGGCTGGCTCGTGATGAGACCCCTTTCTGTTGGCTATGCCACCGAGAGCCACTACCTGGTTTGGTGACTAGATAGATAGTAGTGTCATACCACTACATGCCCATGGTCATAATGGGTCGACTCATGATGAGACCTCCCATCCACCAACTAATACCTCGAGTGTCTATTTATCTTATGTGTTCCCTTTTCTTACTTTGAAGCCTTTTATTGCTTTCTCGGGAATCCCTGGGCGAAGCATCTCAAAGGTTTCACTTTGGCTTTTAACTCTTGCCAGCTACTTTTACCCTCTGGGCCTTTAGCCCCTTCTTCCCACAAGGCAAAGTACAACCCTTCCTAGTGTGGCAAATCCCAATGCCCGAACAAAGGTAGGGGAAAATGCGAGGAATAATGATGGAAAGTGGTAAGTATGGAGGGAATGGATGATGAACTTTCATAGACACACCCAATGGCAACCCATCCTAAAGGGAGACTAACTTGCTAGGGCATCATGTCACCCTCCCAGGTATGAACAAGTTAAAGAGCATAATTTCCAAGAAAACGTTATGAAATGAAGGAGAATTTAGTGCAACATATTCAAGTGCTTCAATAATCAGAGTGACACATACCATGATACCTGGACTCATTATGTCATGGAGCAAGACTTACTACTACTTCAGGACCAGGCTGGTGGGATGGATATTGGTGCTGCTGATAGATGGGATGCACTGAAGAAAAGAGGGGCCTTCCGGGGCCATGCTCAAGTCATATGGCTCTTGGCACTCCATGTCTAGGATCTGTGGGCCTTGAGACATGATCTCCTTAGTTATCCCTAGGATAGGGGATAACACGACCCAAAGCCCAAACATGTCAACATCTCAGAAATGAAGGATCAATCAACATGGTTATATGACTTGTCGAAGTCAATCATTAACAGGAGGAATTCCTGACTATTCTCTCTAGACCACTACATGGCCTCCTAGGCAAAAGCTATTGTATCAAGAGTAAACCTCCCTTGCACAAAACCATTTTGCTCTTGTCGCACCACATATCTAGTAATCGTCCGTATCCTCATAGCCAAAGTCCTAGTCATAATTATGTAAGCAATTGTGAGCAAAGTGATAGGGTGCCAACCTCCAATGGAATCCCTCACTGAATTCTTGGAGATGATCTTGACTAATCCCTGATTAAGAAAATCAGAAAGGCGACTAGAAGTGAACACTTCGAAGGCCCTACAACAAAAGTCATCCCCAGTGGTGTCCCACATGGACTTGTAGAATTCACATAGTAAACCATCCAACCCAAGGGGCTTGCCATTCTACATGGAAGTTAGTGTTGCATAAAACTTATCCCTCATAAAGTCTTGATTCAACTTGTCGCGATTACCACTAGAGACCTTGTAAGGAACAACCTTGCAACAAGCATCTCGTTCGGCGAGTAACCCATCTATTAGAACATAAGGAGCAAAAATAGATTAAAGATGGGAGCTAAAGATACTATGAACCTCAGTAGGATCCTCATTGAGAGAGCCATTGGACCTTATGGAGACCAAGCACTTTGTCCATGACCACCTTCCACTTTAGGAAGTCAAAGAAAAAATTAGAGCCTTTGTTCCCCTCTTGAATCCACTTGAGATGAGAATGAACTCAGTGACCCTTAGCAATATACTTCTTTCTCCGCCTCATTGTCATCTCCAACCTCAACACTTCCTCTTGAAGAGCGACATTGTGCATGTCCTCTTTAAGAAATATGCGAACCTCCTCCAACTTCTATTGAGCAACTCACAACTCCTTCCTCTGCTTGTGAGCCATCATCCTACCCCAACCCCTCATGAACAATTGAACAACATATAGTAGCCTCCCACCAAAGGATCCACCCCTAGGTGCTCAATGGTCTCGAAGAGAGGTTCAAATCTAATGAACAAGGGCTTGGAATTCCTTCAACTCCAAGTGGGACACATTCAATTTGAAAACTTAAGATGGTGGTGAGTTAGCTAAATGACGTAGATAAATCACAATTTGTATATGAAGATGATTCGATCCAGTCACATCCATCAAAACATCCACATAATGAAGTTTTCCCGAAAAGGCTATCTCCTCTCGAGGCCCATAAAAATGATCCAATCAAGCTTGAAGCTTGTCTCACCCATGTCTATAGTTGGTCCATGTGAAGCACCCACCGTAGTCAAGGCCCTTCTGCTAACAATTAGGGTCAAATATTTGAAGAGAGTCCTTGCACTAGCACCAAGCTTGCTTCTCCGAACCATTGATCACATAACCTCACCGTCCACCACAGTCCCTGTCCCACTTGAACATGTTGAAATTTCCCCCAACAATCCATCGTGTTGTCGGGAGAGAGGAATCCATCCAATCCCAAAGGTGCCCTTGCTTAGAGGTGAGGTTGGGGGCATAAACAAAACATAAACTTATCATCTGATCCTAAATTGAAAGGGTGACCCAAATCCAGTTGTCCTCCAGGTCTATTCTTGAAGCAACCACAAAACTCTGCAAAGAAGAACAAAGGGAAATGCCCACCCCTCTACTCCCCTGACAATGATTTCAAGCCCAAAAGGAGCCATTCCAATATTAATTCATCCAATTTTGAAGCTCAAATCCAACTAACTTAACCTCTTGTAAGAAGACCACATCTAGTTGAACATGTCGCAGAACACCTCTAACACATTGTTTGCAGTTGGGAATTGTCATCCCTCTCACATTCCATGACAATAGGATAGCTTCATTCCAAAAGAATATGAAGATCTAAGTTACCACACTGGTTATCCACCTCAAATCCATCCAAACTTAGGGTGCAATGATCAGGTGAGTGTGCTATTGTGTCCTTATAGGACTTTGTCTATGACTTGGGACTAGACTCCCCCACGAGTATGCCCCCTCGAGTAGGAGAGGAAATAACTTTCCGCTTGTTCGTCTTGACTTGCCAATTAGATTGAACATCCATGCTTATTGTCAAGTGGAGGAGGTTCTGTCAATGATCATCAATCCAAGGTTCCTAGGCATCTTAGAAAAACCAACCACCAAGGAGGTCACACTGCCCTAGGGATGTTCCATTGGGCCACTGGGAGCTTAAACAAACCACTTGACCAAACAACACCAATACCACCAGAGCATGTTACACCTGCTCTCGATCCACCAACACCTACACCAGCAGATCCTAAACCCTCTGAAGCATTTGAATCTGGAGCACTTGAACCTGCACCACCTGAAAAGTAACCACCCATAGTTGACAAAGGGCCTCCATTACCAACTGCGGAACTTCAAGCAACTGAAGTGTCATTAGTCCCTGGTCCCTTAGAAGAAGGAGGTCTCACTACACCCACACTTGCAACCTCATTAGTCCTTGCCTTGTGAAGAGGGCAATTGTGAATCAAATGGTCTTGCACTTGACATGCAAGGCAGGTGTTTGGTAAATTGAGATATCTAACCTTTTGTTGGCACACACCATCAATGGTACAAACATAAATAAAAGGGGGAAGCTTATTCTTTAGATCCACCTTGACACAAACATGAGGGTTCGGTTGATACTCGGGTCTGGTATCGAAGTACGTTTATGCTACATGAGGATATTTTTGTTAGGATATCATGTTGTCTATTATTATGAGTCAATTCCATTGACACGCATTCTCCATACTTAGAAATATAATCAAAGTTTTCCTTTATTCTAGCTACACTTATGTGAATGGGATGATAAAATAGAGATTTTTTTTTCTAATAAATCTGTATTACTAGAAAGGGTATACTTCTATGTGTCTATCAATGTAGTTCTTTCTCCATAAACAAGTTTTCCTTTCTTTTTCGCAACTATGTTTTGTTTAATTCTCATACGTGAGGCTCTTTATGAAATTTCTTGCACTAAGTTGTATGGCGATTGTTTTTGGGTTCAGGTGGATTCTTTCATCGCATCAATGATTTGACTTATGGAGTCAACATAGAACAGATACGTTGGCTTGGCATTCTTCAGGTCTTATGGTAGCATGCCTTTCAATTAAAATAAAATTTTTAACTACTTTTGGCATGTTTAATTTGAACTTTTAATCTCGGAGATGAAACCTTAAGAAAGTAAATACCAGTGTAGTAAATTGATTACCACTTTAGCGCCATTGACTAAGTAGAAATGCATTGGATGGAATTAACAAATAGTCTTTCCACTTCTTAATTATATAAATAATTAAAGAGAATTAGTGTCAATAGACAGTACCTTCTTTGATTAGAAAGCTTTGGAGGAGGGCATCTTGGTCTCCATCGAAGATAACCCTCTTTTAACATGCAATAGAAAGAGAGAGAATTTCAATGTTAGATAAGAAGTCGTTACAGTTGTGGATGAGAAATACCCAATATTTGATATGTAGAAGCTCTCGATAATTGTAAAGGAAAGTGGCTCACTTTTCAAGATAGGACTTTTGAAATTTTTTGAAAAATGATGCAGAAACATTGTTGTAAAGTTACTTTTAACATTAAACATTAATATATAAATAAACATCAAATAATAGTCCCCATAATTATAAAAGAAAATGGCTCACTTTTGAAGAGAAGCTTTTGAAAAATGATGTAGAAACATTGTTGTAATGTTACTTTTAACATTAATATATAAATAAACATCAAATAATAATAAATAATATAACAAATGAATATTATATTAATATATAAATAAACATCAAATAATAATAATAAATAATATAATATATAAATAAACATAAAATAATAATAAATAATATAATATATAAATAAACATCAAATAATAATAAATAATATAACAAATGAAGTGACTTAGGATGTAACTTTGACCAATTAACCATAGTGACTAGTTTATGTGTATACATATACTTTCATATCTAATTCATTATATATATTATTTGTTCGACTTAGGATGTGACTTAATTAAGGGATATGACCCATCAACCATAGTTGAAGTGACTTAGGATGTAACTTTGACGAATTAAACATAGTGACTAGTTTATGTGTATACATATATTTTCATATCTAATTCATTATATATATTATTTGTTAGGATGTGACTTAATTAAGGGATATGACCCATCAACTATAGTAACTAGTCTATATATATTTATATATTTATATATATATTATTTGTTTTTATTAATTTTTTTTATGGTGGATATTTAGTAAAAATACTTTATTCATTTCTTTTAATTTTGGAACAAAGTTTTAATTTCTATCTTTGACCATACTTTTTATACCCCTCTTATTATATATATTATTTTTCCTATATAAATTTTAATTATTAGTTTTTTTTTATGATAAATATTTAATACAATTTTTAGTATTTTCTGTGAATATTTAATAAAAAAACATTATTCATTTCCTTTGATATTAGAGCCCATTTCTAATCTGTGTATTTGGCCATACTTCTTAGACCCCTCTGATTTGGGCTTTTGGCCACATGTTTTTCAGACAAAGACTCAGACACTTTTGGTCACACTAAAATTTGTTTTTTTAAGAGTTTTTCTGAATTACCAAGTTTTTGAACACAATCGGCCCTTAGCCATTGAGAATTTCGGCTAAACAAAGATCTTTCTGCTGCAAATTGATAGACGAAATATGAAGAAAACCGGGTGGAAAGTATTGTCATAAACCGACCCATTCAAATAGAACTAGCCTCCATTGGTAGTAAAACTAGCCGCCGTTGACCGTTTGGATTGATTGAATTATTAACTATGATAAAACTAGCTGCGGTTGACCCTAGCGGTTGACCCTAGCGATTGATCGAATTATCAACGAGACATCGTTAGAGTTTTAAATTTGGCTGTGCAGAATCGTAACTAAATCGCCACTTACTGCAACTGCCCTTTTTGCATTGAATCAGAGAGACAAATCCAGAACCAGGAAAAAAGGAAATGTCGAGTGAAAAAAGGAAAAAAGGCACTAATCGGAGTTCGTTTCGCTAGCCATGGTGTCATCGAACATCGCTGCCATACTCGTTGGGCATCTAGTGCGTATATTAGTCATAGAATAATCATCAGAGAAAACATAATGGGTCATTTGAACGCAACCATTTTCAATCGTGATGATTGATGCCTTATCATTTGATGCAGTCACCAAAATTATTTGCCACCATATTAATTAATCTAGCCGCTACCTCTCAATTAATTATAAAGTACTTGTTAGTGATGGAAGGTTAACAAAAGTTTAATAGTTTATACCCTCTTAAAAAATATTAGAGAATGCAGAGCCCAATCGCCAATTGCTGTTGCTTAGGAATGAGTCGCAGCTCCTAATTGTACTTTAATTCTTGAAAAGCTCGTATTAAAGTGGGATAAGTATGGTATACATATTAAGTTATATATATAAAAAGTATAAGCGGTGATAAACACTAAGGTATTATTATAATGATTAAAAAAATGATCTAAAGAGTAAAAATTTAAAAGACCATGGTTTTCTTAAAGTGATTTTTAGGATTATATATATATATATATATATATATATAAGGGTTAGCTCAATTGGTCTTGATACTAGATGTGTGTATTCTCTCCCGAAGTTGGGGAGGTCAGGAGTTTGACTCTCACGCTTGTTGGAGTTATGGTTTACCCTGCTTACCATCCATGGATCATGGGGAAGTATTCAGTGGATTTTGC
>SNQJ01S0106736.1:9499-23555 GCA_010110895.2 Picea sitchensis | reverse complement strand
ATATATATATATGAGAGTTCAACTTAAAGGAAAGGAATTTATAACTCTATGAAAAAGTTATATATAAAATTGAAGTGGTATTTTAAATTCTAAGTTATTTGATTGCTTAGACAAAAGGGTTTGTTTTTTATTTGAAGTGAAGAGTTATAAGAGTCAAGTGGCTTAGTTAAGGATAATTTTTTTAAAAATATCCCTCCAAAGACGAGGAAAATGGTGGGCAATATAGATATTATTTCTAGGTTGGAGAAATTTGAGGGCCAGTGCATATAGATTTGCGAGGAGCATGCAAAACTTGAGAATAATTTATTAGAGAGAAAGGAAGAAAATTCTTACCAAAAAGATCATAATCATGGGTTGCTTGCACGAATAAAGGAATTAAAAGATGAAAAACAGTGCAATCACAAATTACAGCAGGAAAGTCAAGAGCTTACTAGAAGGAGAAGAACATATTTCTTGATCAAAATATCATATTAAAAAATTGCTTGCACAAATTAAGAAGTCAAAGGATACAAAGCAATGCAATCTTAAATTAGAATGAGTGAAGCAAGATCTCAAGAAGGAATTCAACAAAAAATTATCCCAAAAAGTTGAAGAAAATTCTCACCTAAGGAACTGTTATCCCCTAGCCTAGGGATAACTAAGGAGATCACGTCTCGAGGCCCACAGGTCTTAGACATGGAGTACCGAGAGCCAACCGACTTGAGCATGGCCCCGGAGGGCCCCTCTTTTCTTTAGTACAATCCACTTGTCACCAACAACAGTATCCATCCCACCAGCCTCATCCTGAAGTAGCGATGAGTCTTGCTCCATGAGGTAATGAGTCCGAGTATCATGGTATGTATCACTCTGATTTTTGAAGCACTTGAATATGTTGTATTGAATCCTTCTTCATTTCATGACGTTTGCTTGGAAATTATGCTCTTTGCCTCGTTCATACCTGGAAGGGTGACATGGTGCCCTAGTAAGTTGATTTCCCTTTAGGATGGGTTGCTACTGGGTGGATCTGTGAAAAGCCATCGTCCGTTCCCTCCATACTCACCATTTTCCATCTTTATTCCTTTCATCTCCCCTATCCTTGTTTGGGCATTAGGATTGGCTGTAGTAGGAAGGGTTGTACCTTACCTTGTAGGAAGAAGGGGCTAAAGGCCCAGAGGATAAAGTAGCTGGCAAGAGTTAAAATCCAATGTTGAAACTTTCGAGATGCTTCGCCCAGGGATCCCCGAGAAAGCAGTGAAAAGCTTCTCAGTAAGAAAAGGGGACCCATAAGATAACATGAACACTTAAGGTATTAGTTGATGGATAGGGGGTCTCATCACGAGCCGACGTATTATGACCATGGGCATGTACGGTATGACACTACCAACTATCTAGTCACCAAGCCAGGGTAGTGGCTCTTCGTGGCATAGCCAAGAGAAAGGGGGTCTCATAACGAGCCAACCTTCTCATTTCCGTGAAATGTTTGTGGATAACGCTGTCACTTCTGGTCATCAAGCCAAGACAGTGTCTCTCAACTATTTCCCTTGAAGTACAAGATCAAAAGATCAAAAGAAATAAAGCTAAGAGTAAAAGGCAATGAATGGGCTAGGAAACAATTGCATTTATGACAAGGTGCAACTCTCCCTCTACAAAAGCACCCACAGGTAAGACTTTACATCTCCCTATTATTACATTCACCCCATGCCCAAATACTTGCCCCATGCCACCTTATACACTTACATGACTTGGACTAGATCCCACCTGGGAAACACCCCAAACTTAAGAGAGGTTAGCCCAATAGGACCCCCCGAGACCTTCTCCAAACCTAATTTGTCAAATTGCATAACGTCTTTGAGCATTTGTTTGGGTTAAGGGGTGTTTGATGCACATGTTTGGGTAATTTAATTATTGGATGTGATTTACATGCTATGATCCCTATGACTTATGAACCCCTGGAGGGCGTATTTGTTGTTGCTGCAGGACCTTACTTGGTGGACAGGTACACATGAGGGAATGATTAGCTCGGACCTTCATGGGGGCTTAAAGCCCAGAGATGGATGTTGAAAGCCCAGCCAAGGGTAAGAACAAATTGAAGACTTGAACCATGAAGAAGAAGGATGTTGCCTTTGGAGGCACCCTGATAGACCTAGACCCAGGGGACCTTGCTTGAGTTTTCCACCCAAAAAAAATCACTTTTAATTGTTTTATGCAGGTTTTGGGTGAGGTCAACTAACCCTCATTCAAAGCCCTTGTTGTGCGTTGTCTGATTTGTGGTTTTGCAGGTTTAATCCTATCTATCAAACAACACATCCTTAGGGTAGCCTCCCTGTAGTTGGCATGCACCAACCCAAAACCGAGAGGGGTGAAATCATTGTGACCTTAGGATAGAAACCCCTAAATTAAGTCTAGGTTTGATTCCCTCAATACTACAGTTGACTTGAAACCTAGGGTGTCAGATTTAGCCTTAACAAATTGGCGTCGTTGTCGGGGAATCGATATTAATCCCTGGTAGATGACATTTTGGTGAATTTAGTTCACCTAGCGAATCCACGCAGATCTAGGGCGACTCCACTGAGGATTTTACGTAGATCATCCAGACGAAACCCTACCTCACTATTCCCTTCAACAGACTCACGTACTTCATCATCTTCCTCATCTACACAAACTCCTACTTCTCCTACCCCTGTTACACAGCTAAATCCTTTGCTTGTACCATGGTAGGAGTAAATCAACCAAACCAACCTAATCTACCTAGGATTCCATTCACTATCAATCTTTATGCACCCTTGGATTTGCTAATGTAGCGAACCCCTTGAATGACCTACCTGCTGGAAATTATGGCAAACACATGCCTAATTTTCCTGGGAATAATTCTATCACTGCAGAATCCCATGTCAAGGCCTTTTTGGAATATTCAGAGAACTTGGGCGTGATTGAAGATGATGTTGTCATGAGGTTATTTGCACGATCATTGACTTTGGATGCAAGAGACTGGTACAAGGCATTGTCAACAAACAATATTAATGGTTAGATCACCCTTCATGATCGATTCATGGGCAAATGGTCCCACAAACAGGGCAATGCTTTTCTCCTTAAGTCTTTTTCTTTGATTAAAAAGAATGAAAATGAATCTATGGAAGAATTTAATTCTCGTTTCATGAAATCTTACAATAAAATTCCACAAACTGTTAGACCTAATCCTGCAAGTGCTTTGATTTTTTACATTGAACAATTTGATGGACTATTTAGTGTTTTCTTGAAGCAGAAGGAGCCATAAGATTTGGAGGGAGCTTTCAGGGAAGCTATCAAGATGGAGAAGCACTTTGCCACTACCAATCAAGCCAAGATATCGTTGCAAGAATTGCTAGATCCACAGGGCAGGAAAGCCTCACAAGCCCCTTCTCAATCACTCGCCCAGCCTTTTTTAGAGCCCAAGAAAGAGCCTAGGAAAGAGGAGGAAGACCTATCTAGCAACCCTCAAGTTGTAAGCTTGTTGCAAGACTTAGTTCAAAAACTTAGTATCCAAGACAAGTCGTCACATCAACCCTCTTCATCCCAAAGGCCATTCAATCAACAAAGGAAAAATTTTCAAGCCCATAGGAATTTTGAAAACCCAAAAAATCCCAATCCTAGCCCTGGGGCGAAATTTGTTGGGCAAAATTCGCATGATTTAAACCCTTACTATAGATCTTGTGACATGCCTCACCCTGAAGAAACTTGGTATTGAGGCGAGCACTTCAGACAGAGGAGTTTGAGGGGTTTGATGTTGCAGTAGCAGATGGCCATACAGTGGAGCGTCTAGATAGAGTTTCGGACTTGCATATAAAGTTAGGCAACTACACAGTGAGAGACACATTTTATGCGGTTGACTTATCTGACACAGATGTGGTATTGGGAGTCCAGTGGATGATCACCTTGGGCAAAATCACCACCAACTACCAAACCTTGGAGATGGGGTTTAGAGACAGTGACAAGAAGAGGGTTGTTCTGATGGGCATGTCGACAGGAGCACCCGGGATAGTTTCGACCAAGAGGATGGAAAGGATATTCAAACATGGGGAGGTAGCATATGCTGCAGAGTGCTTGATCACAACAGTATCAGACAGAGATCAGGAACTTGTTGGGACAACATCAACAGGTTTTTGGGTCGATTTCACCAGGTAGACCACCTGCCAGGGGGTTTGAGCACACCATTGAGTTGGAGGAGGGGGCCAAACCTATGATCACACCACCCTATCGTCATCCTAGGAGGTTCAAGGATGAGATAGAGAAAGCAATTAAGGAATTGCTAGAGATGGGACACATCAGACCTAGCAGCAACCCATTCACTACTTCAGTTGTTTTAGTTTTGAAGAAGGATGGTACAATGAGGATGTGCATTGATTACCGAGCCTTGAACAAGAAAATCATCAAGTACCAGTATCCTATCCCTCGCATTGACGACTTGATGGATGAACTGCATGGGGTAGTTTTCTTCTCGAAGATTGATCTACGCTCTGGGTATCATCAGATTAGCATCAGAGAGAAAGACATAGAGAAGACGACATTTCGATGTGACTTTGGTCATTTCGAGTTTTTGGTTATGCCATTTGGGCTAACCAATGCATCGGCTACGTTTCAGTCTTGCATGAACCACATATTCAGGGATCAGTTGAGGAAAACAGTCTTGGTTTTCTTCGATGAAATCTTGGTCTATAACAAGACATTTCAGGAGCATATGAGGCACTTGGATGAGGTATTGAGCATCATGGAGGCGTAGTCACTATACGCCAAAGAGTCCAAGTGTGAGTTTGGTATGATGGAGCTACTTTACTTGGGCCACATCATCAGTGCACTGGGAGTATAGTACATCGGGAGAAGATCAGGGCCATTCTGGATTGGCCAACGCCCAGGAATGTGACAGAGTTGAGGAGCTTCTTCGGGTTATGCAGCTATTATAGGTGGTTTGTCAGGGGCTTTTCTCAGCTTGGAGAACCACTGACGGATCTCACCAAGCATGGGGCTTTCATCTAGACCGATGAGTCACAAAAAGCCTTTGATCACACGAAGGAAGTCATGGGCACATGTCTAGTGTTAGTATTACCATACTTCACTCTGCCATTTGTATTAGAGTGTGATGCATCCGATGAGGGTATCGTGGCAGTTTTGATGCACGAAGGACACCCCATTGTATTTGAGAGCAGGAAGCTCAGTCAGCCTGAGAGGTTGTACTCCATCTATGACAAGGAAATGATGGCAATCATGCATGCCTTGACCAAATTCAGACAATATTTGGTGGGCAACAAATTCGTGGTCAAAACAGATCACAACAACTTGAAGTATTTCCTTGAGTAGAAGGACCTCATTGAGCGCCAACAAAAATGGGTGACGAAGGTAAAGGCATTCGACTTCGACATAGAGTATGTTAAGGGGAAGAAGAACATTGTTGCCAATGCACTATCTAGGAGACCTGCGACATGTTCTTTGATGGAGATTTCAGCGGATTGGAAATCCCACTTGTTAGTGGAATATTCCAAGAACCAGTTCGCTTGCGAGATTCTGGATGGTTAGATTCAGGATGATAGGTACAAGGTCATTGACGATGTCATATTCTACAAGGACAAAGTCTACTTGGTACTAGATTCAGGGCTCAAGAAGAAGATCCTCGCAACAGTTCATGATTCACCACTAGTAGGCCATTAGGGGTTTTTCAAAACCTACAGGCAGATCAAAGAGAGGTTCTCATGGAAGGGCCTCAAACATGACGTTATGTGATACATTAGTGAGTGTGTGACTTGCCAGCAGAGCAAGTCAGAGCATACGCTTCCAGCAGGGCTACTTCAGCCAGTTCCCATTCCAGAGAAAAAATGGGGAGCATATCGATGGACTTCATAACAGGCCTACCCAAGGTCCAGGGTAAGGACTGCATCTATGTAGTGGTCGATAGATTGACCAAGTTTGCTCACTTCTATGCCATACCGACAGAGTACAACGCAGTTCAGGTAGCCGAGTTATTCTTCAGAGAGGTCTTCAGACTTCATGGGTTGCCGAGGAACATCATCAACGATAGGGACAGTCGGTTTATTTGGACATTCTGGAGGGAGTTGTTTAGATTGGTGGGGACCGAGTTGACACCCAACACCAGCTATCACCCTCATACAGATGGGCAGATTGAGATCGTCAACAAGTGGGTTGAAGGGTATTTGAGGAACTGTGTGGGTGGATAACAGAGAACATGGGTCAGGTGGCTGCATTTAGGAGAGCATTGTTACAACACCACTTTCCACATATCCATTGGTATGACACCCTTCCGAGCATTGTATGTGTATGATGCTCTCACTTTGATAGACTTGGTTTTCGGGGAGAGCAGAGCTCCCAAGGCCAAGGATTGGATCACAGAGAGTCAGGAGATTCTCTAGTTGCTAAAAGAGAACTTGCAGACAACACAAAATCAAAAGAAGACGAGTGCAGACAGGCACAAGATAAAGCGCAACTTTGAGGTTGGGTATTTGGTTTTCTTGAGACTCCAACCCTACAGACAGTCATCTTTGAAGAAGAGTGGGGCCGAGAAGCTCAAGCCCATATTTTATGGAGCTTACAGGATCATGGGCCGGGTAGGCGAGGTTTCCTATGAGCTAGAGCTTCCAGAGGGGAGCAAGATTCTTAACGTGTTCCACGTATATTGCCTTAAGAAGGCGGTGGGACAATTCATCAGCACATCAGAGGAGCTTCCCCCATTAGACGAGGAGGGACAGTTGGAGTTGGTTTCGGAGGAGGTACTGGAGTTCTGAGAGCGGAAACTGAGGAGTGCACTTGTTCAGGGAGAGGGCACAACTTTTGAGGAGGTTTAGTGGATCGACTTCTCCCATTCAAGGAGAGTTCAAAGATTCTCCTTCGACCCAGTTGAGAGGCAGGCCATACGTATCTTTTGCCCAGTTCTCGTCAGATTCCGACAGAGGAATCATCAGGGGCGCATTTTTCGGACATATGGAGTGCGACACTTGGGGAGGACAGATATGGGGTTCCCGAGCGATCATCAGATCAGATCCAGTGAAACCCTTCTGACCCAGTTCACTGTAGGCCAAGGCGATCAATTTGTGACACTTACCAGCCGATTCAGACGGTGGAATCACTAAGGCGCAGTTTTCTAGTTGTAGAGGGGTGCATTTCCCCCAGGGGGATCCATCCGGGGTCCAGACACACCAATAGAGGTTCGGGCAGTCATGAGGACTGAGAGGTAGAGAAGGGCGCACTATTTGGGACAGTTTCCAGGCAATTCCGAGAAGTTTAGTGATGAGGGCGAACTTTCTAGACTTGCAGCAGTTGCCGATGAGCTGTCGTAGCCTGTAGTAGATTGTCATATGATCCATTGCATTCCACAACATCCTTCTAGTATCAGGTATTATTGTTTTAGTTGCTATTGTATTCCGGCTAAGATCCTTTTGTCATTTGATCTAGCCGAGTGATTTATTTTACTCAGCCACATTCGACATTGTACTCATAGAGATATCATAATATAAAATTTGCAGTCTTTTGTCTCATTTACTATCTATATGATCATTTATATGCTGTAACAATGAATTATCTATAGTAGACATATCAGATTAGCAGTATTTCCTAGACTAGCCAAGTCAGGAACATTACAGGGAAAGTTAGAGTTAAGGCGTTGCCATCTAATCCTCAACTTTTCTGTCTAGGCCAACTCCTAGCGAAGCCAAGGGAGGTAGTCTGTAAAGAAAATAATCTATGGTTTGAACCGATCTAAGTACAAGAAATAAATCTAGGAGTTTATTGCAAAAGACAATATGTAGAGTAAATATACTCTAAGAGCATATATCAATCAACCACCACAATATAAATAGAGAAGTACTTGCATAAAAGGATACTCAAGATAACAAGATGCAAGTAAATAAAGAAATACTTCAAGATTAAATACGAATGGTTGAGAAATAAAAGTACTTGAAGCAAATGGCTTTGTATAGTGTGAAATGAGACTAGTGCCTTAAAAGTATCTTGGGCTGTTGTTGTACGCGTGTTTTATTAAATGGTTTTATGAAGGTAGATTAATGAGATTGTAAAAGTAAAGCAAACTAAACTAAATTTGGCCGCTAGAGAGGTTATCCCTTTAACTCAAAGATTTGCTGACAACATGCTGAAACCCAATGGTTTCACCAACAAGCCCACTAGAGGTGTCGGAGGTCCAACACTGAGGGGAACAAGCCCGAGGTATTCAGTGAAATTTCACACACTCCCCTTAGGTGGTTCTTTAAACCAAGCAATAGTCCTCTTTTGAGATTGTCCTATTATTACTACTCAACACTGACTCAACACTGACTAGCCCAACGTGTATGAAACTTACTCCAAGAAGATCGAGACAAGCTCGCAACTGGAAGGGCCAGGAACAACACTGGGAGCTGAAGGGAAATGTTTATTTTAAACAATAAAGTAAAATGCTGAAAAATAAATGTTTTCTAGTTACTAAGTCTTTACTAACCAGCCTCTTGCGAGAGCTGAGGAGACGGTTTATTTGCCAACTTTGAAATTGTATAAAGTAAAGTTGCAAAAAAACAAATCTAAACTAACAATTAAAGTATTACTTCCCAAATTGAAATCTAATCTATGTGAAGGTTGTTGTTGTGCTTTGTGATGAATTAAAAGATTAACTTTAGCTTATGCTTAGGTGTGAAAATTGATTCTAAGCTAAAATTGCAGAAATGACACAATCACCAAAACACCATTCCCCTAGGGGGGATGAAGAGTGGGAGCTTGTAGCCCCCTTGATTTTATTAATGAAATTACAAATCTCTTTTTTGGAAAGACTTGTGACCATTCATTAGGGGGGTCACAAGTGTTTACAAGTTTTTTTTGAAGAAAAGGGGGCTCCCGGGGGTCTCGGATGCTCCAAATCCACGCAAAATGGATAGAGTTTCCTCTTATTTGTTCGCCAACCTGCACAAAACAACCAGTAAACAATGACCAAAGATGGCCAAAAACACTTTGAAAGTATCTTTGGTTGTTAGTATGAAAACCCAAAAATTGACTAAGTAAAACTAGTGAAAATTCAAAAAATTGCAAAATGAACTAATAAGAGCAAGCTAAAATGCTTGTCTTCTTAGGATTTGTATTTGCTGTTTTAAAATTGCAAACTAAAGGCACTCTAATTGCCAAGTATGGAATTAAAAGATCTTTAAAATAAGTCAACTTTTAGCCTCTAAAAATTTCAAAGTAAATTACTTGCTAAAAATGAGTTTCTTGCGCTAGATCTAGCTTAAGATGATGAAATGAAAATGAAATCTAGATCTAACTTTTAATTTAGCTTATTAACTTAGATAAAAAGATTTTGAAATCTGATATTTAAGCAACTAGTATAACCCAAATATATTTTAGAGAAAATATGAGATAAGGGAGAAGAAATGCCGAATGGAAGCCAACTTTGGGCTATGGGGTCTCTTTGATGTATTGAAGAGGGAATCCTTCCAATTAGATGGACTTGAAGGTGTTGGAAACTCAAGCTAGAGTCTTCCACTCCTCCAAATTAGAGATCCTGCAAACTTAAGACAATCTTGCAAACAAATTGTTAAAAGTAGATGCATCCACTTCCTACACATTCAATCTAGAAAACATAAAATCAAGCAAGAATGTCATGAAATCATAGATTAAGCATGCTACAATAAGATCTAGTAATGCAAGCTAGCTCACTAATATCTTAATGAAGGATTAATAACAAATACAATTGCAAGAAGAAAGGTTTACCATAATCTCAACACATCCACAAAGAAGAATGTCATCCACACATTAGCACAAGACACCAAGAGTGACCTCCAAAGTCTTCAAATTTTATTCCACAATAGCTCGAAAGCGAATTACAACAACATAACTTTGCATAACCAAATCTGATTACAATGGGAGAACTAGCTCCATTATATAGCAAGAGGATGAGAGAGCTCAAAGGAGGAGGGCGCACCACTTGTAGAGGGAGGGCACACCACTTGGGAGAGTGTGGGCAGCCAAGTGTAGAGGAATGGGCTGCAACCTCTCATCTTCACCAACTGGATGACAAGTGTGAAGCAAAAGGGGAAGAGCAAGGCGCCACCTCTCAAGAGGTTGGCATCTCTCTTCAAGAGGGCACCACCTCTCCTCAAGAGGGGTGTACCTCCTCTTGGGGATCTCTCTTAAATCAAATAAACTTCAATTAAAATCCCTCTAAACTCAAACTCTAACTCAAAGATGCTTTCCTTTGACTGCCACATAGCCTTTTAGGCTTTATTTCACTAAAAACATGTCAAAACATGTTTCCGACAACTTTGCTAAAATTTAGCATTTCTGATTTTTTATGTCTTTTTGGGATTTTGTGAGTAAAATTATCTTTTTAGTGATTAAAAATTAAAATCACTAATTTCACTCACAAAAGTGGGTATGTAGGTAAAGTGGGTACTCTAGGTTAAAAAATGAGCACCCCTAAGGCATATGATGCTTCCTAGTACCACTTTTTTAATACAACTTCAAATTACAATTAAAAATTTCCGTTTTACGGGAAATTTTTTATTAATAGAAAAAATTAAAAAATCCTAAGGGGGACTTGGCACATTTCCATGAAACTCTAGAAGGATGTTTAGCATTGTAATATACATTAGACACTAGGCGTAGATGACCATGCTAAGGCCTAACCATGAGTATATACTCCAGCTTTGGAGGAATTGAGTGAAAAAACTCAGAAATTATAAATTGCTTGGACATCAGAATATAATTAACAAGTAAAAAGAACACTCTAGAGTAACAACTCATGTCTAAGTCTTAGGAGGCTAAACCTTTTACAAAATTCATCATGCAACACCTCTTATTACAATTCCTCGCAGGGTATGGAAATGTGGTAAAAAATGTTTAAAAAGGGCCATAATGGCCGATTGGACTTCTGAACTCTGAATTTTGAACGAGTGATTGTTCAATCTTTGGCGGCTCAACTGCAAGTCCATCCTAGTGCAACTTGGTGGATAACAGGAGGGAGGGAAAGACATTTGGTGCATCTTCTTTATGTCTTCCTCCTTGTACTATTTATTTCTTTTGGACAGGTTATATTGGTTATCCTATATATGATTTTACTCATTGTATTTGACATCTGGGAGAAGGTAGTGTTTTGGTCTCTTCCTTTAGGGTGAAGGTCATGATGTGTACTTCAACAAGTTTCCTCTTATATATAAGCCATATCTAAAGCTCCATTTTTCTTGGAATTTTGTCCCTGCATTTCTCTAGAAAAACATTCCCACCTAGAAATAATAATAAAATGTAATGGTGATCCAACTTATTGTCAGTGTTTGTACACTGTTAGTGGGCAATAAAGATCATTATGAAATTTATTATTGGAAGTGTGTAAGTAGTTTGGTAGATAAATTACCTGGTCATATGAATAAAGAAGTGTCTATGATAACATATGTGATGACTGCAATTGCATTAAAGTTATTTTTATAATATTTCCTGCATGTTGTTTCCCACGCACAGGAGTCAAATACCAAATCGTTCGCCATGCACAAGAGTCAAATATCAAATCTTAAATATTTGGTTTTCTTTTTCTTTTTCTTTTTGCTTTTCATGATTGTCTAGTTTTTACTCTTTTTTATTTTAAATGTTTGTTATATGTGTGCCACTCTTGGACTCATAGGCCCCTGTGTTGTTTAAAGGTCGGTTATGACCTGAAAACATACCAGACTTTGAGAAATGTCCAGGAAACACTTCACAAACATTTCCCAAAATTGCCCAGGAAATATTTGTGAAGTTACCTAACTTTTTGGTCTTTTTGAAAACATTTCCTGCTGGAAATGGAGGGGGGCATTTCTTGCTACTTATGATGCAACTTATTCCTTTCAGTCTCAAGGAGTTTTTCCTTGATAAATGTTTCCATTTTTTATGTACTGAACTGGAAGGTGCTCTCTTTAGATATTATAGCAATGAGGACAAGTCTGTGGCAGCATTTTTTTTCCAGATCTTGTGGTAAGCACAGTAACAAGAACCGACATAAACTGTGCCTGTTGTTAGGTCTTCACAGTCCTCTTTAACATTTTCAATGATCCTACATCACATGCTTTAGTGATTGCTAGACCATAAGTAGTCTCCAAGACAAATACCTGTAAGAGCTTTCAAATAACAAATCGGATATCCCTGTTTTTGTTAGGATTAATCCAGTTTTAGCATTAGTGCCATGACATGGTTATCTGTCCTTCACATAATGATTCTTGTTTGCTTGTTTACCCTGATGGTTTTTTTATGTTAAAGTACTTTTCAAGGAACCTAAATATGGAAGGCATAACTTAGTGTGTCTCTTTGCTTGGAATCTGATAAAATGAATGGACTATTTAATATTCCTTGCTGGTATGGTAGTTATGTTTATAGTTGTTTGAATGTAACATTGTACATAACCAATCATACTTGACACTTTTTTTTTTGTTTTTTGCAGAGAATATCTTTTGGATATCTTCTTGCAGCTTTGTGTGAGATTTGGTTAACAAGAAATACTGATATAGATTCTTCTTCCAGACTTGTGAAGAAATACTACATGCAGTGGTTAGTCTTTGAATACTTAAACGAGAATATTTTATTTCGTTTAAGGGCGAAGGGAAGAGATAAATTACAGGATGAAAAATGATATAATTGGTGGGATGTATTGCTTTGTTCAAATGCAGAACGTTTAAGACTTCATGAATAAAATTATTGTGGAATTGGGCTTCATTTAGCACGTGTACATAAACGACAACATTATTTTGTTTTGGTAAAGTAAAACAATTACATTCTCACCATCTGTAAAATATTACATTCACATAAGGTAAACCTCGTATCGACATAACTTGGGTCTGATTTTAAACAATTTGGCCCTTCTATGTGAATCAGATAACATTTATACTGCATTGATAAACTTTCTGTGACATACTGATTTGCTTATGATTAACAATGCTGATACTGATTTGCTAAAGTTCTTTTACGACAATATTCCAGTATTGACCATTACAAACCTCTGCTTTTTAAAATGACCATGATTAAAAGGAAGATAACTAGTAGATACTAGAAACAATTATTCTAAGAATTGTCTGATATTCTAACAAAATAACAAGATTGGTGAGCCTTCAGTTTTTCATTTGGTCTTCTTCTGGTGTCCTCCCAACTCGTTCATTGATTGTGCTGTCTTTTTCTGACGATTCTGTTGGAGAATCAGAGGATTAGGTAGATCAGAGAGCTAGTATTCCAAGAGAGGTGGTGTATAAACACACTGTTACACTCTTTACGAACAGCAAGCATAGCTCAACATAAATAGCAGTGTAAAAAACCAAAATGTTTTTAGACAACACACTACACAACTTGTTCTTAGATCAACCCTGTTGCCGTCCTAATACACACCTACAATCGTGGAGAAGTCTCCAACCCACTTGGTGTGTCCTTGGAGGCACAAACCTAAGTCTAGACCCACTGTCACCTCGATCTAGACTCCTTCTGTCTAGGCTCACTCCTAGGGACCCAAAAATCATTAAGGATCCTGTTAGCTCCCAAAATGAACCCGTCCCTTTGGTCGCATTTTGTGGTGGATAGCATGGCTATTGGTAGTTTTCTCAAATTGATTTTGAGTTTTTCTAGCTACAAGACTTAGGTTTTGATTTTTGTCTTAGAAATAAGATGACCCATAAAAGTCTTCTTTTCAAAATTTTCATAAAATGTTTTCAACAACTAATGCGTGCTTAAAAGATGGTGGTTAGCTGGTGAAAGTGGCAACTTTCACCAGCTAAGGGGCATTTCTCACAGGTCGTTAGCTGGTGAAAGCTGGGATTTTCAAACATCCAAAGAGCGTTTTCCTGCGGGTGTGCGCTGGTGAAAGTGGTGAGTTGCAACAGCTAAGGAGCATTTCTCACTGGGTGGTGCGCTGGTGAAAGCGGTCAGTTTCAACAGTTAAGGATCGTTTCCCATGGGCCATTAGCCGGAGAAAGTGGGAATCACGTGCGTTTTATCCACGTTTCTAAAATCTAATGATGATACGATCATCCCACGTCATGCAAATCCAGAATGATGCGCTGGTGAAAGTGGGTAATGATGGAGACTCGGGTTTGCACGTCAAAATAGGATT
>SNQJ01S0106734.1:36167-60721 GCA_010110895.2 Picea sitchensis | reverse complement strand
TTCAGAAGTCCAGGAAGACCATTAAACAAAAAGAAGAATACCCAGAAGAGAAGTTGGCCCACACAAAAAATAAAAAATAAAAAATAAGGTTCCTAGAGAAGAAGTTGGCCTAGGCAGTTGACTTGAAGACTATAAATAAGGAGAACATCTAGCTCATTTGGAAACACTCGCAATACACTCCCTCATTGAAGAAAAATTTTGCAAGTCTGAGGAGGAAGAGGAGACACAGAGCTGGGGTTTTGGATATGCTTGGTGGCTACTTTATCTATTGCGCTACCTCTCTAATGAGGTGTGCTCCTCTTGTATTGTGTTGTTGTTGCAACTGTGAGCACTAGAGGTGCGCTAGCCTAGTGATAGGGTTTATATCTTGTCTTAGGCTCTTGAGAGCTGGTGAATCGTTGGAATTTGTGAACGAAATCTGTCCAAGAAATGTTGCTGGGATTTTCCCCCATTTGGGGTTTTCCCAGGATAAATTACCTTCAGAATAGTTTGACCACTAAAGAAAGATCGTTGCAATAGCACCTTGCAGTTGCAATACTTTTTCAAGTTCGTTGAGCACTATCCCAAGGTCATTGGGGATAAATTTCACAGAGAAATGTGCCCTACCCTAGCACATGTTTATTTTCTTTAAGCTAGGTTAAGCATGTAGTTCATTTCAATTTCATCATGTCTTAACCATAAACAAGAATATTGCAGCAACCAAGATCACAAGAATAAACACCATGCAAAAGAATACAATATATATCCTGGGAAACCCTTCTCAAAAAGGGAGAAAAACCCAACCAAATCCTTTGCTATATTCTTCAAGAGAAATACCTTTCACCACCAAGAATGACTTAGCACAAAAGAGGGTGCTTAATCCCTAGAAGAATAGCGCCCAAGAGAGGTGCACACCTTTGCCAAAGAGAATTACTTGCTGAAATTTCCAAAACACACAAGAAGGATATGATTCTACAATGGAGAATCATATCCTACTTATATTAGACTTTGACCAATTAACAAGGGCGTCTATTGGCACAACAAGGCTAACCTCTCTAAGTCAAATATACTTATTATTATAATTAATATTCACAGTATTAATTATCTTGTTTACATTAGTCATATTAATATAGGGCTGACCTGTACCCTTTACATAATAACTAGGGTTATAGGTAGGTCTGACTCTTGAACAATATATAGAAAAGGATCTGATACACCCACTAGTTCTCATCCACTAGGGGCACAACCATAGGGATGCCAAAGCTCCAATTCACTACAATACACAGATGAACCAAATCTTCACACATTCACCTATGCTCGTCCACAGGCACGTCCTCTCCACGGATCTTCTTTCCCACTGCAACCGACAGGAGAATCATCTGGAGTCTTCTCGTCAACTCTACTGCTCAGAGGATTCCATCACATCATCTTCATTTCTGTTCACATGATGATGTGCCCAACTCTTTTGGGATTTCCCACATTCACCTTGTTCTTAGTGACATGCACGTCCTAACTCAACAGATCGATTTTCCACTAGATAGTCATCTGGAGTTCTTATCTCTCACATCATGGAGGAGTTCATCTCTACGTTCCTAGCTCTGTCCCAGGATGGAACCACAAACCCTTCTTAGGGGATTTCTCTCAGGTTTGTAAGCTGAGAGAAAGGATTCACATAGCCGCTATGTTACACATCTCACGGGTTTGTAAGCTGGAGGATGTCTCCTATAGCTGCATTCATCAACACTCCCTCTCATCTAGGGAGGCATTCTCCATCAGGCCAAGTTTCTCACGAAAATACTCGAACTTTGTCTTGGCAAGTGGTTTAGTGAAGATATCAACAATTTTTTCATGAATCAAAAGATATTGAACATGAATTGTCTTCCTCTGCACCATGTCTCTGATATAGTGGTACTTGATTTCAATATGTTTTGATTTTTCATGAAATAATGGGTTCTCTGAGAGATTCACACAACTCTGGTTGTCACAATGTGTTGGCCCTCGACCAAGTTTTGAGAGAACATTGGTCGTGTTTGACCATTTTTGGGACTTCGATAGGCTTGTCAAAGATAGAGCGCCCAGGCGAAGCGGAGATAGCGTGATCTCCCTTATTTTGCAGACTTTTTGGGATTTTAGGGTTTATGTAACGGGTATGGGATGTGGGCCCATGGGTTTACCCATGTTTAGGCATTTTTGTAATGTATAAATAGGGAGATAAGAAATGTAAGAAGTACTAGAAAGGGCTTAGTGCATAAGTAGATCTAGTTGGCTATGTGCATGGTATGTTTGGCTTAGTGAAAGTGATTGTAAGAGGCTTTGTGCTAATAAGGAGTTGGTTATGTGCCTTGACCTAATCCTGTGAAGGAGGATCTGGCGGGCTGCGCGCAGATGTCCTATCCTCCGCAAAGTTGGGATCTGTGGTTGTGTGCATAGTAGCAGATGATTGTAACCGATTGAATAAGACTAATAAAGAAGAGAAGAAGAAGTTGGTGGATGTAGCCCCACACTAGGGTGAACCACATATATCCCGTGTTGATGTTCTTTGTGAAATGGTGTTCATGTTGTTTATGTGTTTATCTTCTTAGTGCACTGATATTTATATATGTTAGATAGATGTATGCATGCTTATTGCTCCATTGATGGTGAATGACTATTAGATCTGATTCAATACTATGTGCTAAGTGATGAAAAGTACTTGATCTTGGTTGTTACTGTGTTGTTCTATAATTAGGGTGTAGTCTACGATGTGAATAGATTTATGAACTAATGCATATTGATTAGCTAAGTGCTTTTTTGAGTGTTGTAATCACTGATCTATGTCCCATCTAGGTTGTATATACCGGAGTCCTACAACCCCCCCTTCCGCTAGCTCATGTGAGACTTCATATGCTTTGCAGGTGTTGCTGAAAGGGCTGGTAGTTAGGTTTTTGTTGGTGTGTTGAACCCCGGGTCTGCTCCTGTGCCAACAAATGGTTCCGTTGCTGGGACCTGAAAATGTGATTGCTGGGAATTGAAGAAAAGAGAAAGCTCTGTGCATAGATTTTTTGTTGTAGTGCACAATATTCCACTTGAATTACGAAGATCTGTGCTAAGAAAGGAATCAGATCTGAAGAAAAGAGGTAAGATATTAAAGCTTTGTGCTCTGATAAAGGTAAGGTAAGTGGGAAATTTTGCTTCGAAAGTATGAATCTAGGTATGTTTGATAGATTTTATCCTAGTCTGAAAACTAGGGCACAACTAGAAGAAAGAGTCGATCTAAATAGATTTGATAGAGATAGTGAAATACATGTTATTCCTATGCATAGAAATAATTTTGGACTACCAAGTGGATGCAAAAACCCAGAAATAATTTTTGCAGATTGCAGGTCCATCACTATGATCCCAGTGCGTAGTATAGGAAAGGCCATGGATCATTCAATAGAAAGAGAGGATTGACACTGTGTTATAATTCTAGAAGATCAAGACATCTTGCTAAGGAATGCCCTGGTACATGTCCTATTTGTCTTTGTTGTAAAGCTATTGGCCATGAAGTTGAGGATTTCCCTAGAATGATTGCCAAAGTTGAAAAGATGAACATGAGACAAGAAAACTATGAAGAAGGTCAAGGGACTAAGGATATGTTAGAAAACCAAAAAGAATAAGAGACTATGTTATTACAACTGAAAAAAACATTGAATGATCACATAGACATCAATTTACCAGCTATCTTCAAAGAGAAGCAGTGCATAGAAAAAAGAATATGAGACTTCGACATAGACTGTGTCTTGGATGAGGAAACACAGGTGAATATTATGCTAAAAAGCACTTGGGAAATCTTGGGAAAGCCTTCTATAGTACCTTCATTGGGAAGGATAGGCTTGTTTAAAGGAAAGATGATAACCCTATGTGGAATAATTACTAATGTACCTATGATTTCTCATGAAACATCAACCAAAGAAGAATTTGAAGTCATTAAGTTTGTTGAGAACAACACCCCTTTTCCACTTTTGTTAGGAAAGGCTTGGATTGAGAAAGGTCAGATGCAAAGGAAAACAGAGGGGGAAGCTACAGAACAGAAAAATAAAGAATTAAGGCACTTCATATCTAGAAAAATAACGCAACTAATAGAAGAACAAGAGGATAAGTTGAAGCAACAAAGGGCCAGAGAACTAGCTATCAAAGCTGGAAGAACACAAGAAGGCTTAAAGAACCTGCCCATGCAGGAAATAAGTGCATTCACCCCGTAAATATTAAGAGAAGTGTTATTACCTTTGAACCCTTTGGAAGACCCTCAACAATGTGAAGTTACTACGCTAAGGGAAGAAAATAATAAGAATGGAAAAAGGAATCCAGAGACTCAAATCACATGAAAGAAGGCCAGAAATCCCAGTAAGAAGAAAACAAAATTAGAAAAACTGCAGGAAGTTCTAGAGAAGACTTCACAAAAGGCATGCTTGTAGAACTTGAACCTCGTTGGAATAGCAGAACCGTGCAGAATGGGATTTAGCCACGACGAAGCTATATGACCGTTGGAGGTGTCCTGACCATTAGAACGATGCTCCAGAACAACTAGAAACACAGTTGTTGATGGAAAGTTCACCACTGGACCTTTGAGACCACACAATAACAAATGGATTCGTATTGATTGAGGCATTCCTACCCGTTTGAGGAATACGTTACGACATTTCTTATTTAATCTTTCAGATGCTGCACCGAGACCACTTTTTGCAAACTGAGATATCTGAGCTAACAGATACTTGATTACATATCGTGCTATGCTGTATATACCTTACCATCCATTTGATTATCTTGTCTGTCTGTTTGCCTACCCAATCTTCGTGATTACAAGTGTGAATGTCGGGCGAGCATAGTGCGCTAGAGAAGTCTATAGAGGATATTTTGATCAACTTCATGGCCGAGAAAGTCATGTATGTAGGAATACATGCATCGTCGATGGGGGATTGCAAGAATTCCCCTTGACTAGACATCGATCTAGCCAAATCGCGACTGAGAAAAGAAGCAAGCACCACGATGATCTGGCTAACGCGAAGCAGATCCCGTCGGTCTTGCCTAACTACATACTACCATTGGTTGGTGTATTTATCCATGATAGTGTCCCACGTGACTTTGAGTGGATGCTTATCATTGCATACCTCTTGAAGGGGATACACACAGTTGGACTTCAGTTGGGATTGATCCCATCTCTCAAGATCAACGATTTCAACCTCGGATATAAAAAAAACTATGCGATGCTCGCACTGCATAGGTACCTGATGAAGATGATTGGAAAGAAGCCCAAGATAGTTCCCCATTCATGTATTAAAGAGCTCATGCACTTCACAATATTGAACGTGATGAAGATCCCCCACTTCGGTCGACATCAAGAGGTTAACGCTTGCGTTAAAATCCTCCTATTGTGCTATCATGGAGGTTATCTTTGGTTAGATAGGTGCATCAATGTGGATCTGACGTTGATCCACCTGATCACTGGACTAAGAATGCAAGGATGGGACCCTCACCAGTTCTACCCAGGGAAGACGTCAGATCGCTCTTTGGCACAACATATAAAGGAAGCCTATGATGATGTAGAGAAGGGAAATCGAGGCTACAAGGTAGCCTCCATCCAGGATGGCACAATGGGCCTTGCTTTCTAACTGATCACTAACAAGCTCGTCCGAAAGAACCGTCCAACACAAGTCACAGGGTTTGTAGTCGACCTCGCAAGGAATTGCGTCAAAGGAATGTAGATGAACTAGGTGAGTTACCTCATCAACGAGTTGGAGAAGGATTTCCGCGAAGCACAGGACCAAGGATACGAGTTTCACTTTAGTTGGCTACTGATCTTGATTGCGTTTGTCGCTTGGAAAATGCTGGAAGGAGAAACCTTCCTGAAATTTGAGCCATCAGAACCGTTGGTTGCGAGGTTCACTACCTTGTGGTATACAAATTATATGGAGAAGTAGTGGCAGTCGAATTTTGTCTTCCATAGTTACTACTTAAAGTTGAAGCACGCCATTGAATCATTCCCCTGAATGAAACTGAATACACTCCATCAGTACAAGCCGCTAGCAAAGTTCCGCACAAACCAAAACTTCATCTACATCACCGTGCGTAGGTATGAAAGTAAGGAAGAGCTACAATCTTACTATAATTTGATCGAGGAAGACATGGAAGAGATCACTAAGGAATGGTCAGTAGAATTCCTTTTATCGGTCGAAGATGCAGAGGTCTCCGACCCCGACATCATCGGAAGTCCATTGGTCACCCAGGTCGAATATGATGGGCAGAGTAGTGCAAATAAAAAGAAGAAAAAGGATGAAGTCCAAGACATAGAAAGTGATGAGAAGGACAATGCATCGGAGGAAACTGCACTTGACTCACCTGCAGGAGGAGGAGGAGACGAAGTGAACCAAGAGGAAGGAGGGGAAGATGGAGAAAATAAGGACAAAGGAGAAACCACACCACCGAGGGATCCCCTCACCACAACAGAAGCATTACAGAAGAGGAAGTTTTCCTTGGAGAAACCTTCGGCAAGAAAGAAGGCTCACACCAACAAGGCTCAGCCAAAGAATGTGCTCACTGTGGATGATATCGATCTCATCATCACAACTGTAAAATATTCTTTAGAAGACATCTTGTAGAGACATGGAGCAAAGCAAGAGTCGATGTATGACAGAATAAAGAAGGAGCTGGAGGACATACAACAAGCGATCCATTCGAGCCGCGTAGTGCCTACTATGCCATCTTTAGTAGAAAGTGTAGAATTGGGGGATGAAGGCACCCAATTGTGAAGGTTAGAAGATGCGACAGAGGCTCAACTTCATCGAGACCAAGAAGAAAAGGAGTAGGCCACAGAGGCCTTAAAGAAAGAAAAGGAGGAGGTCCTAGAAAAATTGCGAGCTGTGCAGAAGGAGAAAAGTGAAATTTAGGCTGAGTTCAAGTAGAACAATGAGAAGATACATGAAGAAAAATACCAACTGCTCGTAGAGCAGATTGCGATCAAAGAGGCAGTAACGAGAGCACTTCGGTCTATGTCAGGCTTGGAATAGGAGGAACCAGAGTCAACTGAGATGGAAGTGGGGAAGCTCACCGAAGCCATTCAACAACTTCAGGCACAGATAATGGAGTTAGAACTCCAAGCAGTACCTAGCACTCCGCAAGAAGTGTGCAATCAAAGGGAATAAGCTGCTAGGAATGCAGTAGAAAGAATCAAGGCATTGGACTCAGAATGTAAAAAATTAAGTGATCGAAGTGTGCAGACCTATGAGCGATTTGCAGAAGATCCAGAGTTGAGGATATTTCAAGCACAACTCCAGGAGGCAAAGCAACAAGCCTCCACTGTGAAAGCACAGATGAAGCTACTTATTACAGTTGAGATGATGAAGAGGTCACAGGAGTAGCGTGTAGTCAAACAGAAGGTCAATCCATCCATAGCAGAGTTATGGAGGTTACATAGAGACTCCAGCGGGTGTAGGATGAAGCCTGCATTCTTTTTGAAGAGATCGAAGGACAAGGCTCACAGCTGGAATAAATGGTCATGACAGTGGAACAACGTCTGGAAGGGCATGTCATGAGCAAGTAATTCAAAAATTCATCGAGCAGGAGGTTCTAGCGACACAGCAAGTCGAGGTAGCTCGAGGTAAGCTTGAGGCCTTCGAAGCAGTGTTGCCTAGATCAGAGTGACTCGAGATGAGTTACAAGTGAGTGTTGGGGGTCTGTTGGCCCTCGACCAAGTTTTGAGAGAACATTGGTCATGTTTGACCATTTTGGGGACTTCGATAGACTGGTCGAAGATGGAGCGCCTAAGCAAAGCGGAGATCGCAAGATCTCACTTATTTTGCATAATTTTTGGGATTTTAGGGTTTATGTAACAGGTATGGGATGTCAGCCCATGGGTTTACCCATGTTTAGGCCTTTTTGTAATGTATAAATAGGGATCTAAGCAATTTAATAAGTACTATAATAGAAGTACTAGAATGAGCTTAGTGCATAAGTAGATCTGGTTGGCTATGTGCATGGTATTTTTGGCTTAGTGAAAGAGATTGTAAGAGGCTTTGTGCTAATAAGGAGTTGGCTATGTTCCTTGACCTAATCTTGGGAAGGAGGATCTGGCGGGCTGCGTGCAAATATCCTGTCCTCCGCGGATTTGGGCTCTATGGCTCTGTGCACAATAGCAGATGACTGTAACTGATTGAAGAAGACTAATAAAGAAGAGAAGAAGAAGTTGGTGGACGTAGCCCCACATTGGGGTGAACCACATATATCCCATTTTGATGTTCTTTGTGCAATGTTGTTCATGTTGTTCATGTGTTTATATGCTTAGTGCATCGATCTTTATATATGTTAGATAGATGTATGGATTCTTATTTCTCTATTGATGGTGAATGACTGTTAGATCTGATTCAATACTATGTGCTAAGTGATGAAAAGTACTTGATCTTGGTTGTTACTGCATTGTTCTATACTTAGGGTTTAATCTGTGATGTGAATAGATTTATGAACTAATGCATATTGATTAGCTAAGTGGTCTATTAAGTGTTATAATCATATATCTGTGTCCCATATAGGTTGTAGACACCTGAGTCCTACAACCCCCCTTACCTCTACCTTGGGTGAGACTTCATCTGCTTCGCAAGTGTTGCTGAAAGAGCCGGTAGTTAGGGTTTTGTTGTTGAGTTTTTGAAGTGTTGAACCTTGGGTCTACCCCTATGCCAACACAATGAATGACAGTCGGATCCATCTCATGATCGAACAAGTCTGTCAAAATTTTGCGAAGCCATACAACTTCAAGAATTGCCACGCTTAGTGCAATGTATTCTACCTCTGCTGTACTCAAAGCCATAGAGCTTTGTTTCCTGTTGCACCAGGAAACCATGGCTGAACCTAGGGTGAAGCAGCTACCCGAGGTGCTTTTTCTGTCTACTGCACTTCCTGCCCAGTCTGCATCAGCATACCTTTCTAGGCTTAGGTCCACATTTGTTGCATATCTTAGGCCATAACCAATTGTGCCTCGTACGTATCTCAATACGTGTTTTGCAGCTATCTAATGTATTTGTCTTGGTTGGCTCATAAACTGGCTAAGCACATTTACTGCATAACAAAAGTCTGGTCTGGTGTTAACTAGATACATCAAGGATCCAATAAGATGTCAATATAAATGTGGATCTACGTCTCCTGAATCAATGTCATTGATCTTCTTTAGGTCCATTACCATTGGAGTTGGCATGGATTTACAGTCTGTCATTTTGAATCTTTTCAGAATCTCCAAGGTATATTTTCCTTGATTTAGGAAAATTGTGTTTGATCTCTGCCATACTTATAGTCCTAAGAAATAATGCATTTGACCCAAATCCTTCATTTCAAATTTGGCAGTTAATGCCTGTTTTCATTTAGCAATGAGTCTTTCTGAGCCGGTAATGAAAAGATCATCCACATATATAACTAGAATCAAGCATTCATTTCCATTAAAGCGATAATATAAATTTGGGTCGGCTATGCTTTTGTTAAAACCCAAACTCATCAAGAAGCCATCCTTTTTCTCGTAGGATTGTTTTAGATGGTACAAGGATTTCTTCAATCCACAAACATGAGATTTTTCATTGTGTATAACGAAACCTTCTGGCTGTTCAATATAGACTTCTTGCTCAATTTTTCCATTGAGAAAAGTTGTCTTTACATCCATTTGATGTATCTTCCATCCCATGGAAGAAGCTAGTGCAATGATGGATTGAATGGAGGTATATTTGACTACTGGTGCAAAAGTATCGTCATATTCGACTCCCTTTATTTGTGAGAACCCTCTAGCCACGAATCTTGCTTTATATTTTTCAATGCTTCCATCAACATGTTTGATTTTGTAAATCCATTTGGAAGTTACTGCGGACTTTCCTTCTGGTCTTGGGAAAACATCCCACACATCATTCTTTAGTATAGATTAATATTCTTCAGTCATGGTATCTTTCCATACTTGTTCACCTGAGGATTTTCCATGACAAGTTGGTTCTGAATTAATAATGTGGGTCATTGCTGAAAGGTAGCTTGAGAATCTCTTAGGCCTCTTACTTTCTCTAGTTTATCCTTGTGGAGATTTATGTCTTTCTGCTTCTTCTAAAGTTTGACATGCCCAAGAAGGTATTTTATGTCCAACAATGATGTCTCTGGGTATATTACTTGGGGAAACCAAATCTGTTGGAGGAACTGGATCAACTGGTGTTGTTGGCTCACCTAGAACAATATATGTCTCCCTCTGAACTGTTGAATGAGGAGGAGGTATTGTTGTACCATCTATTTCCATACGAGCTTATCTAGATTCATGGAAGGCTAATTATTCTTCAAAAGTAACATCTCTTCTTACTTCAATTTATCTCTATCCTAGGATGTAGATTCAATATGATTTTGAGGATTCACTGTATCCTACAAATGTACCTTTTCTTCCTGAAGGTTCTAGTTTAGATCTCTTTTCTTTGGGTATATGAAGGTACACTAGACATCCAAATATTCTGAAGTGTTTGATCCCAAGTTTCACTTTGGTGAATGCTTCTTCTGGAGTAATGTTCTTCAGGATCCAATGAGGACTACGATTTTGAACATATATTGTTGTCATACATGCTTCTGCCCATAGAGTCATGGGTAGACTCTGATCATGTATCATTGCCTTAGTTTCTTCAATGATGGTTATGTTCTTCCTTTCAGCAACCCCATTTTGTTGAGGGTTGTATGAAACTGTGAGCTCCCTCTTGATCCCTACTTCAATACAAAAATTAATGAATTCTTTTGAGGTGTATTCTCCTCCATTGTCTGATCTCAATACTTTGATTTTTCTTCCAGTCAAGTTTTCAAGCTGAGCTTTGAATTCTTGGAATTTGGCAAGGACTCCATCCTTCTTCTTCTGTAGATCCAATTCTTCTTGGAGTGGTCATATATGAAGATTACATAGTACAAGTACCCATTTAAGGATGCAACAATCATTGGCCCACATACATCTGAATGAATCAAGTCCAAGATTTCCTTGGATTTGTTGTCACTGCTAGGAAAGGATCCTTTAACATTTTTACCAAGGGCACAACCTTTGCAAACGCCTTCATGCTAGATCTGGATCTCTGGTAGACCTTTTACCATTTTCCTTAGTGATGGAAGAGCTCTATAATGAATGTGAGCAAGCCTTCTATGCCATAACTCACTTAGGCTGATAGTGTCATGTAGTAAGGCTTGAACTAGTTTGATAGTCAACTTATATAAGCTGATATCTTTGACGTCAATTACTTTGGAAGAGCTGATATGAGAGTCTTTGTGCCATGCAAGGACTCTTCTTTCTGAGAAAGTAATTTTTTAACCTTTGCCTTCAAGAGCCGAAATAGAGACAAGGTTTCTCTTCATTCATGGTACATATAGAACCTCTTCCAGTTTGAGCTGCATATCTGAATCTAGTTGGAAGGTGGAGGTTCCAACTCCTCTCACGTTATATCTAGCATCAACTCCAAGGACAACATGTAGATGTGTCTCTTTCTCAAAGAAGTGTGTTAAATGATTTCTAATACCGGCCATGTGCATGGAGGCACCACTGTCAATTATCTGAGTATTTTCATTGATAGGAACCATACCTGAGAGTGTTGAGATGTTGATGTCTTCATTGCTTTGGAGTTTTGTGTCGAGCTTTCTTCCCATCATCAAATTTCTCATCTTCACAAACCCTTTTCAACTAGGATAGAAAACCTAACGGCTAGGCTAGGCTAGCACTTTTAGGTTTTTTTGGGCTTATGAATGCCAACAATAAGAATTTAAATATGATATCTTCTTCAAGAAATTCTCAGAAATAATATTCATAATTTTTTGCATAATTTTGACGAAACCCTAAAAACCCTTAGGGTCAAAATTTTGAAAATGCCTGGAATTTAGTTATGAGACTTGATGGAGGTACACTGAAGGAGGTTGTATCCTTCTATGTATTTTTGATCCCAAGTGTCCAAGTTTTGAGTGGTGAAACTTCTTTGAAAAGGAGACCATACGGATTTTTTGGAAACCCTAGGAGGGCCATACGGTTTCTGCAATTGAGAGAGTAAAGGATCTGGAGAAATATTGTGCAATGGGATCTTCAAGACATATGCTCTGATACCATGTTGATTTTATTTAAGCTAGTTTAAGCATGTAGTTCATTTCAATTTCATCATGTCTTAACCATAAACATTAATGTTTCAACAACCAAGATCACAAGAAGAAACACCATGCACAAGAACACAAGATTTATCCTGGGAAACCCTTCTCAACAAGGGATAAAAAACCAGCCAAATCCTTTGCTATATTGTTCAAGAGAAATAACTTTCACCACCAAGAATGAATTAGCACACAAGAGGGTGCTTAAACCCTAGAAGACTAGTGCCCAAGAGAGGTGCACACCTTTGCCAAAGAGAAGTACTTGGTGAAATTTCCAAAACACACAAGAAGGATATGATTCTACAATGGAGAATCATCTCTTACTTATATTAGACTTTGACCAATTAACAAGGGAATCTATTGGCACAACAAGGCCGACCTCTCAAAGTCAAATATACTTATTATTATACTTATTATTATTATTAATATTCACAGTATTAATTATCTTGTTTATATTAATCATATTAACATAGGGCCAACTTGTACCCTTTACATAATAACTAGGGTTACAGGTAGGTCTGACTCTTGAACAATATATATGAAAGGATCTTATACATCCACTAGTGCTCATCCACTAGGGGCACATCCATAGGGATGCAAAAGCTCTGATTCACCAGATTATAAAGATGAACTAGATCTTCACACGTTCATCTGTGCTCATCCACAGGCACGCCCACTCTACAGATCTGCTTTCCCACTGCCACCGATAGGAGAATCATCTGGAGTCTTCTCATCAACTCTAATGAATAGAGGAGGCCATCACATCATCTTTATTTTTGTTCACATGATGATGTGACCAACTCTTTTTGGATTTCCCACATTCACCTTGTGCTCAACCACATGCACGTCCTAACTCAACAGATCACTTTTCCACCAGATGATCATTTGGAGTTCTTCTCTCTCACGTCAATGAGGAGGTCATCTCTACATTCCTAGATCTTTCCCAGGCTGGAACCACAAACCCTTCTTAGGGGATTTCTATCAGGTTTGTAAGCTGATAGAAAGGCTTCACATAGCCGCTATGTTCCACATCTCACAGGTTTGTAAGATGGAGGATGTCTCCTATAGCTGCATTCATCAACAACACACTCCCTGAAACTCTCATTGTGCTAGTGTTTCTACCAACGAACAATGTCAAACAACATGAGAGTTGAAGATAGATTGGATGGAGCATATGACTTCAGATCCTGGAAGCACCAAGTTCTCCTCATTATAGAAGAGAATTGGTTATCGGATCATATCAAGGAGATGCTTCCAGAACCAGAAGAAGAAGACACCAAAGCAAAGTTCAGGAAGAATGAGGTCAAGGCCAAGAGGATATTGATAGACTCAATAAAGGATCATCTGATACCTAATGTATCAAACCTGAAGACACCAAAGGAAATGTTTGATTACCTAACCAGAGTTTATGAAAGTAATACTACCAATCGAAATCTTACTTTAAGGCATCAACTCATAAATGTGACAATGAACAAGTCAGAAACAATAGGAAACTATTTCATGAGGATCTCACGGATCAAGGACCAGTTAGAAGCCATTATAGATTCAGTAGAAGATGTTGAAATCATGACTACTACACTTAATGGATTTCCCTCCTCTTGGGATCCATTTATTCAAGATATTTGTGCCAGAAGCAAATTTCCCAAGTTCAACAAGCTATGGGAAGACTGCACCCAAGAGGAATCCAGGTTGATATCCAAATCATAGAAGATTAATGATGATGAATTTTAAGCACTTTCTTCCCATGTGAAGAAGAGAAAGGAAAATGGAAGAAGTCATCCCAAAGAATTTTAAGAAACCACGTCACATGAAGGATGCGTCAAATATTAGATGCCACAACTACAAGGAGATTGGACATTATGCCGAACAATGTCCTCTTAAACATGAAAAGGGAACGAAGAAGTACCATGCATATGAAACATATGTTGAAGAGAAGAAGTCAAAGGATGAAGAGTATGTATTTTATCTAGTGGTGCTTCCAAGAACATGACTGGGGAAACTATAGAAGACAACTCAAGTGGGACACCAACAACTAAATTCCACATTTGCATATCAAGTTTGATATTTTATATTGCTGCAGTTTAAGTAAGTGTTGTAACTATCTTTAGAATTATATTATTGTTATTTCTATTGCTAGTTTAGTAACACTTGATTATTGTTGGTACAATTACCATTAAGTAAATTCTCATATTAATAATGCACTTGCTTACAAGAGAAATTGATCTCCTCTAGGAGATGTTCTTGGTTGTTGACCTTGTTCCAGGTAGGTTATCTTTTAAATTCCATTGAGGTTACCATGGAGATGTTTTGTTCTTATTCTGGGAGGTCACAGGTAATAGCTCTGAGAGGGATCTATAATGACAGTTACATGAGAGAACAATTTAGATGGTCTCTAGCCGAGACATGGATCAGACTATCCAAACATAGAGTTGTGCACATCCATGTAATCAAGGAGAAGAGAAAGAAGTTAGAACCTTCTGGTAAGAAGGTTAGTCTTGTGGATACATATTATTTCATATGGAGATTGATTGTAAGGATTATAAGGATCTGAAGATCACCATACAAATCCATGTAGTTAATTTGATCACTCTTTAGATCACCAGGAAGAATCAGTAGAGCTAGAAAGGCCTATCCAGAATCATTACAATGACCAGGAAGAGACCAACATGGTCCCATGATACTTTGAAGAATGAAAAGGAGATATAGATATATGACATTGATGAGCCATATCATGAGGAGGAGAGGATGGCTCCACCAGTGGTGAGGCAAGCGGCCCCACCAAGTACCAGCTCAGAAGGATCTAGAGTTCAGAGGGAGTCATCCCTTAGAATCCAGTAGGGAGGAGAAGCCTCCCCGGGATAGTTCATAGGAGTTTAGACTTTATATGAGGTCAACACATGTATAGGGAGCATATGGATTTGAAGATTATATAGAATAAGAGGGAGTCAATCTTCAGAGGGAGCATGTAGAATCTGAGTGAGCTTGATCTCAGAGAGAGTCAATGGATTAAAGACTTTCATTTAGAAATTATCCCTCCTCAGATTCAAATGGGAGAGAGAGACATCTTCCAGGACTGACATAAATGTGCCATGAGTTGAGGAGGCTAGATAGAAGCTTCAAAATCTTTGAGGAGATATAAGACCTCGTAGGAGGATTCTCTTGTTTCAGTGATAGAGGAGGAAGCCAATCAAAATGACTGAGATATAGATTTTTCCTTGGTTCTGAGACCAGAAGGGAAGTCATTGGTGACTTCCAAGTTTGATCTAGAAGATAAAGCATGCTGCAAATGGCATCATAGAGATGTACAAATATTGATTTGTGGCCTGAGGATTCTCCCAACAAGAGGGCGAATATTATGACGAGACACTTGCTCCAATATCCAGAAGAAGTATACATAGAGAAACCACAAGATACATGAGAATGAGTCTCATGTCTACATATTGAAGGAGGCTTTGTACATGCCTAAGAAGACATCCATGGAATGATATTCTAGATCAAACAATTATTTGATGAGCTTGAGGATGGTTTCCCATTGATCCTATATGTGGATGACCTATTTATTTTAGGGGATGAGAAGCTCGCAGATGATTTCAAAAGGGAGATTGCTTCTGATTTTGAGATGAAGGATATAAGTATGATGCATTACTTCTTTGGATTAGAGGTGTGGCAAATATCATATGATATTTTCCTTAGCCAAGGAAAATATACTTTTGAGATCCTGTAGAGATTCGAGATGATGGAAAACAAGTCCATGGCCACACCCATGACTATAAATATGAAGCTTCTGAGCGATTCATCTTCATATTTGGTGGATCCCACGATGTACAAACAACTAATTGGATCCTTGATGTACCTCATTCACACCAAGTCGAACATATTCTTTGCAGTGAATGCCTTGATTCAGTACATGGTTGAACCCAGAAATGTACATTGGATGGAAACGAAGCATATTTTGAGGTAACTACATGGTACGATGGGATATGGATTGATATATGTATCAAATATAGATGTGAAGTTGCATGCTTATACATACTTTTACTAGGAAGGGAGTGCAGTGGATCGAAAGAGTATTTTTGGATGCTTCTTCAGTCTAGGATCGGGTATGACCTCATGGTTGAGCAAGAAGGAGACATCAGTGGCATTCAATACAACAGAGGAAGAGTATATCGTAGCCAGTGTTGCTAGAAATATATGTCAATTTTGAAGTCAGTGTGTTGTTGTTGGATGGTTGTAGCAATATTTTGCAACAAAAACAAGTTGATTTGTGAATTAGGATAATCTAAGGTTAGCAGGATTTAGTGGATGTTCCAAAAAAGATACTTTGAAAGTATTTTGATCAATCAATCACTAGTAGTGAATAGACTAGTGCCTTCTAGGGTAATGGAGTCAATGATAGCAACAACAAATATTAGAGGGAAATAGAAATGATAATACTTAGTCAAAGGAGAGGGAGAAGATGAGAGAGTTGTTGGTAACCCAAGGCCTCAAACATCCAAGTCCTAGAGATAATTTTTAGAAAGTAAGGAAACTTAGGCCCTAGTGATTTCTCTTTTCCTTAGACAATTTGAAATAAAATATGCAATAGACAATGTAAGTAGGGTTACTAGAGTGTTACAATGGTAGGGATCTAGTATCTACTTCTAGGTAAGGTGCTCTTTGAGAAATTTAAACAAGTGGAAAATTACAGAGAAAAAGATAATAACTTATGTCTTTCTCCTATTGTTTGAAGCAAGCAATTTCATAATCTTTAATATGAAATGAGTAAATTCACCATAAGCATTCATTCACAATAAAGAAATGAATATTTTCTAATTACTTCACCAAGAATGATCAAGTTCAAACCCTAGTTGAAGATCTTCCACCATGAAAGTAGCCAAGAAACACCAAAATTAGCCTCCTCCAACAAGTGCGCCTAGAATTTCAGCCAATAACCCTAAGAGGGCACAAATTTCATACTTCACCACTTGTGTGATCAAATATGATGATAAAAATGAGAGTTTTCTCTCTCTTATTTATACAGTTTCAATGACCTTTAATTAAAATTAGGTCATAAAAAGGCCAACATGGACAAATTACATTAAAATCTATTTTTTTATATTAATGACAATAATTAAACCCTAATTTAATCTTCAAGGGTGATGTCATGCCCTCCTAGGGAGATGTTAGGCCCCCAAGGTGGAACGCTAGGCCTCAAATGCAAAACTTTTGGCCTCAAAAGACCCTAAATGATGCCACATGTGACAACTTGCACCAAACCTCCCTCATAAATGCAAAGCCTGACTGGATGACATCTAGGGTCAAAATGATGACGTCGGGGGCCCTCAAGGTTCAACATCCTGGTGGAAAGGAAAGACCCCCTTGGGTCTAGTTCTGTTGGAGTGTCTCAGGGGAAACACCCTTATTTCTTCCTGGTGCAATCCTCTGGTGTCTCTCTGCCCCTGGTTGGGGTCACAACATTCATCTGTGGGATTTCAGCCCCATGGAGGTCCGAGCTAATCATTCCCCCATATGTACTTGTCCGCTGGGAAAGGTCCTGAAAAAATAATAAGTATTCCCTCCAAGGGTTCATAAGTCACATCTATCATAGCAATTTCAATCACATCTAATAATCAAATTACCCAAACATGTGCATCAAACCCCCCTTTACCCAAACAAATGCTCAAATACATTATGCAGTTTAACAAGTCAGGTTTCGAGAAGGTCTCATGATTTCCTATTAGGCTAATCCTCCTTAAGTTTGGGGTGTTTCAAGGTGAGAAATAATATAGGTCATGTAAGTGTGTGTGTGAAGTGGCATAGGGGAAATGTTTGGGAAAATGACGCATTGATAATAGGGAAATGTAGGTCTTTATCGTGGGTTCCTCTGTAGAGGGAGAGATGCATCTTATCATGGATGCGATTGTTTCCTAGCCTATTCAATGCCGTTTTCTTTTAGTCTTATTTTATTTTATTTATTTATTTATTTTCTTTTCAAGGTAAAAGTTGGGGGACACTTTCCTGGTGTGGTGACCAGAGGTGACAACGTTACCCACAAGCATTTCACGAAAATGAAAAGGTTGGCTCGTGATGATACCCCCTTTCTCTTGGCTATGCCACCAAGAGCCACTACCATGGTTTGGTGACCATATATATGGAAGTTTCATACTGCTACATGCCCATGGACCTAATAGGTCGGCTCATGATGAGACCTCCCATCCACCAACTGGTACCTTAAGTTTTGATTTATCTTATGGGTCCCCTTTTCTTACTGAGAAGCTCTTTATTGATTTCTCGAGAATCCCTAGGTGAATCATCTCAAAGGTTTCACTTTGGAATTTAACTTTTTCCAACTACTTTTACCCCCTAGGCCTTTATCCCCTTCTTCCCACAAGGCAAGGTACAACCCTTCCTAGCGTGGAAAACCCAATGCTTGAACCAAGGTGGGGGGAAGATGAGAGGAATAATGATGGAAAGTGGTAAGTATGGAGGGAATGGATGATGACCTTTCACAAACCCACCCAGTGGAAACTCATCCTAAATGGGAATTAACTTGCTAGGACATCATGTCACCCTCCTAGGTATGAACAAGTTAAAGAGCATAATTTCGTAGCAAACGTTATGAAATGAAGGAGAATTCAGTGCAACATATTCAAGTGATTCAAAATTAGAGTGACACATACCATGATACCTGGACTCATTACCTCATGGAGCAAGACTTATTGTTACTTCAGGACCATGATGGTGGGATGGATGTTGTTGTTGTTGATAGGTGGGCTGCATTGAAGAAAATATGGGCCCTCTAGGGCCATGCTCAAGTCATTTGGCTCTTCAAACTCCATGTCTAGGACTTGTAGGCCTCGAGACCTTTTATCATTAGTTATACCTAGGATAGGGGATAACATATGGCTCCAACTTGGGGACATGTGCTCACCATAGAGCACATGAGAACCTCAACATCTCTGGCATGACATGTATCTTCTTAGGTCTCATCAAATGTATAAGTAATCATTAGGCTGGTGATATCACCCCTTGCTCATATATGATATAGTGGAAAATAAGCATGCATATATATAAAAAGAAAGAATACAAAATGAAACTACACTACACTAGAATGATATGCAAATGGTATATACAATGGATGAAAATTCCTAACTTACCTATACTTACCTATCATGTTGTTGGAGGGAAGTAGCGCTTGATGTGTATAACATTCACAGGTATCTTCAAAGATTCTCCTTCAAGTGTCGTTAAGTTAAAAGAGTTTGTTCCTTCCTGACTCATGATTTTGTAGGGACCTGTCCATAATCCATCCAACTTCTTGTGCATACCAGGTTTCTCCCTTCTTTTATCCCATAACAACACTAAGTCTCCTTTTGTAAAACCTCTTTCTTTTTCTTTATGATCAAATGTGTTCTTAACTTTATCTTGATTCTTCCCCATTTGACTTAAGGAAACCCTCCTAGATTCATCTAACTCCACCAATTGGTTAATTCGCCCTTCGATTTCTTCTTCTTCTGTGGTATATTGTTGAACGTAATAGAGGATAGTGATTCGGAGATTCAGAGGTAGTTTAGACTTCAATCCATACACTAGTTCAAAAGGGGTTTTTCCTATTGAGGTCTTTGTTGTTATTCGATCTGCCTACAGGGTATCCTTGATCTTTCTATTCCAGGCCTTCTTGTTCTCTCCCAAAACATTCTTAATGATATTCATGAGGTTCTTATTGCTTGATTATTCCAGGTCGTTCCCTTGTGGGTAGTATTTTGACGAATGAGACAAAATGATACTGTACTTGAAACAAAATTCTGCCAAGGCAAGGGAGCTGAAAGCTTTGGCATTGTCAGTGGTAATTTTGGATGGTACCCACAATATTGTTATGATTCATTCTTCCAAAAATTTCATGACCACCTCCTCAGTGGATTTCTTTGTGGGAATAGATTCTACCCACCTGGTAAAATAATCTGTGGTGGTCAAAATCCATAGGAAACCGTTACTTGAATTATCTTTAAACTCACGAATAAAGTCTAAACCCACTTGTTGAAAAGGAGCTTCTACCACCACTGGTTTCAAAGGTTGTGTCGTGATTTTTTGTTTACCTGCAAAGTAATGACAAGGTTGACATGAGCGGACATATCGGTGAGTATCAACAAACAATGTTGGCCAATAATATCTGACTCTTAAGATCTTGTGTGAGGTAGTACGAGAAACAAAGTGGCCACCACAATACCCTGAGTGTAATTCCCTTAGTAGTTTGTTGGCCTCTTCTTTGCTCACACATCTAAGGAGAAATGTGTCTAGGTCTTTCCAGCCAAGACCATCCTCAGGCAAACAATACTTCATAGCTTTGAGTCTTAGATCTCTTCCTTTATAATGTAATATATGGTCATGATACGTTCTCGAGGTAGTATATTATGTCAGAATACCATTCATCGTGTTCTAGCTCACTCACCACCACGTTCACTTGCTCATTTTCTCCCATTTGTATAACTTCTTGGTTGCGTTCAATCAATATTCAGACTAACTCTCTCGCTTCACAATCTTGGTGTGTTTTATTTCTAAGTCATATTCTTGTATTTTGGAAACCCACTTACCCCTAGTACCCATACAATCTTGTTGTGACAAAGCATCCTTTACTTCCAGGTAAGGGTCATAAGTTTTAATCTTGTTATATCCCACATATTTTCTAAAATTCTTGAGGTATTTCACCAAGGCATAAGCTTGTTTCTCAGTAATTGAATAATTTATCCCTGAATCCCTAAGGACTTTACTCATGAACACAATAGGATGTTCATGGTCATTAATGTCTTTCTGCAATAAGACACCTGTGATAGTATTTTGAGAAGCGAAAGAGAATATCATGAAATCTCGTGAATAATCAAGACTAATTAGAACTAGGGCTTGGGAAATGGTGTCTTTTATATCTTCAAAATATTGAAGGGCCTTTTCGTCCCACCTGAATTCTATGTCTGTTTTAAGTAATGCACTCATGGGTTCTATTCTTTCATCAAAGTTTGGGACAAATCTTCGAATAAAGTTTATTTTTCCAAAGAATGATTGTAGGGATTTTTTGTTGGCAGGGGGGCACATATATTTCATATATTGGATCCTCTTTGGGTCTACATAAATTTCTTCCTCTGATACTATGTGTCCCAATAGATTTCCCTTATCTATCTTGAAAATAGACTTTTTGAGGTTCAAGGAAATACCATATTTCCTACATCTTTCAAAGACAATTCTAAGGTGTGAGATCTGGTATTTTCTTTCCTTTGACACGACCTTGAGACCATCTTGGTAAATTTTTACAATTTTCTGAATAAGATCCCTAAAATCAAAGTCCATTGGTTTTTGAAAGTTTGAAACTGCATTCATAAGGAAAAATATCATTCTTAAATACATGAGTGTTCCCCATTGTGTGGTAAATGTCATTTTGAGTTGATATTCTCTTTTGAGTAATACCTGGTTGTATCCAGAAAATCCATCTAGCATGGTCATCATGCCTGTTCTTGTGACGCTTTGCAGTAAGTGTTCCATATTTGGGAGGGGGTAATTGTCTTTCAAAGATAGATGATTAAGGTTTCAAAAGTCTACGCATAGATTAATGTCACCACTTTTATTTTGGGCAACCACCAAATTGGACATCCATGATTAATATCGGATGGGGGCTATAATACCAACATCTACCATCTTTTGAAGTTCCTTCTCTATCTGGTTTGCCAACTTAGGGTTAATATGTCTTAGTTTTTTTCGGAAAGGTTTGCCTCCTTCTGTCAAAGGTATAGCATGTTGGATGACATCACCCCTATAAGCCCTTAAGTCATCATAAGTCCAAGAAAAGGTATCCTTAAATTCTCTTATGAGGTCAAGTATCTCATCTCTCTTTTTCTGTGGTACCTTTCTCTATTTTTACCATTCTTGGATCCATATCGGTACCAAAGTAGAATTCTAAGGCTTCGTCTGTTTGTTTTTTGGGGATTTTTCCTTTGTAAACATCGTTTCTACCAAAGATTTTTTCTAAAGGGACGCACCCTATCGAAAGAGTGATATTTTTCAAGTTCACTACGTCCAGGTCCATGGAATCAGCTAGGAAGTTTACTTGTGAATTGGTGAATTCTCTACTATTTTCCATGAATATAAGGATTTTATTATCATCTTCAAAGACCTACCAATGTTCTAAGTTATCAAGGACCGATGGTCTAAATAAGACCTCCATTTTGCAAAATTTCTGGAGGGGAATCTCACAAGGTTGCAAAGTATATGCTGAGACAAAAAAAAGAATCTACTACATAATTTTCTTCTCTAGGAACTGCCTTGATTGATACTACTTCAAAGGATTTTTCAATAGATCTTGCAAAGTCTTGGTACCTTTTTAGTCTCTCATTATTTGCGGCAAAGTTTAACAAAACTTGTGATACTATCAGGTTTGAATCTCATATAACCCTCAAGTGTGTGATACCCTTATCAATTGCTAGGTTAAGACCTATAATCAAATATTTGTATTCAACAACGTTATTTGTGCAATGATATTCAAGTCTATAGGAATAGTAGTAAGTTTCCTTACATGGGTCGATTAGGAATTTTCCTTCCCCTAAACTAGAGCTTGAATGAACACCATCAAATGCTAAGGTCCATATTCCTTTAGGTGTTTTGCTAAGTTCATCATCTAGGTTTCCTCCTTGGAAAAACCAACTTTCCACCCCATTATTCACACAAAGGTGTTGATTATTGGGTTCTTCGGGAGTTTCAATGAGGCATCTTGTGACGGGTTCCTTATGAAGGGTAAAAAATCCTCCTTCAGGGTGGGGTATAATATATTTGGACCCTTGGTATTGGAAGCTCCTGGTTAGTTTTCATATCAAGTCCTTGTAGAGTAAAATCCCCCAACTGCTTAATGTGTATATTACATCGATCTTGAAGGAGATATCAGGGAAAGCATGGAAGGAAACACTTAGGTATTTGATAATTCCTCGTGTAAACTATCTTGTGTATTTGGTTGTGATATACTGAGACCTAGTTGGTACATAACCCTTTCATTCATAATTTTTCTAGGGGCATCTGAGTAAAAAACACAATTATGGAGAAGAAAATAATTGATTTGGAGGGTAACATAAAAAGGCACAGGTTCATCGTATTTTTTCCCAATGTTCCCAACATGATAGATAATGGGGGATTCTTCTTCACAATCATCTTCCTCGGTTATTTGTGAAGATAAGTCTTCAAAGTTTTCAACTTCAATATCTTCAAAGGTATCTTGAGGGAGATTCCAATCCTCAGGGGGATCATGTCTTTGTGAAAACAAGGAAGCATATTCCATGTTTGTAAAACCTGTGCTCCATTTTCTAGGAAACGTGTCATTTTCTACCTCTAGAATCTCTGGGAAGTCATGATCTCATTCTTGCATGCTTTCCTCGTTCAACCCTAAGATGTCATCTTTGCTCAAAATATTGATCTGGTGAATGAAACTGTTGAACCTAAGATTTTCCTCAACCTGGAAAGCAACCTCTTGTGCTTCCCCGAGGCTTGTAGGGAATTAGTTCTTGAGGGTAAATTATAATTCTCCTTCAAAGGAATTCAAATAGTGTTGGAGAATAGCTCTCTCTTGGTGGAAGTTGGGCTCAAATTGGCCAATTAGGGTGTTGAACCTATTAAATTCCCTAACATTTTCATCATTTTGTTTGCAAATTTAGAGGTATTGGGAATAAAGGGAAGCCACGCTTTCCACCACACCCCATATTTTCAAGAAAACTTGTTCTAAATATTCAGGGATTGTGAGGATTCCGCTTGGGAGCGCATTACTCCAATATCTAGCGCTCCTAGTGAGTGAGGCCAAGAAAAGTCTCATAAATGTTTCAGGATGTTCTTTCCCATATTGATGGAACTCATAACTCATAAAATTTAGTCCAATGTGCATTTCCACAAGCCCCTATCTCTCCAAGAATTTGGGTATCCAAGAGTCAACATCCTTTGGGAGATCATGTAATCCTCCTTAGATATTAGCCAAGCCTAAAGGGATAAAAAATTCTTTGGGGGACCACTTAGGAGAGGCCACAAAGATGACGGGGATCAAAGGATAATAAGGTGTATATTGACATCCTCTACGAGTCATCATCGATGGAGTTGCCAAATAATATTCTTAAGATTATGAAAATGATGAGGGGATCACCCTCTGTGGATTCACTAGGTAAGCTTTGTAAGATGCAGGCTTTGAGGGAAAGGCTTACCGAAAAGTGTCATCTTGAGGAATATTGACTTAGTGTTCCTCGAAAACGACGCCAAAATGTTATCACACAATATGTACTTACCTAAAGCCCAAAGAAAGTAGATACAATATTGGTGTAAGAGGGGGTGAACTATCATTGTCACTTGAATAGGAAACCCCTTTCTATTTAGGAGTATATCAATGTACCCCAGGGGAGATGACCCCAATGAGCTGAGGGTATGAGAAGGCTAAGGCAAGAAATTCCCCCCCCCCC
>SNQJ01S0106734.1:22969-36125 GCA_010110895.2 Picea sitchensis | reverse complement strand
TCACAAGTCACTCAACTTTAAAGGTTCTTTGTGTCTTATAGAGATGAAGCAAAATATAAATGAGGTGTAACTACCCAGAACAAGACAAAAAAATAGAAAAATGACACTTTCCAAGTACCAAAATGATATTAATGCTTCATAAGACAATGACCTCTTAAAAAATATACTAGCTGATATAAAATTGCAACAGTACAAGTGTTTACAACAACAATGATACATTTGTAACAACTTGTTGGCATAGGGGAGGAACCAGGGTTTAACGCTTCAACAACACACCAACAAAACCCTAACTACCAGCCCTTTCGGAAACACCCGTGAAGCAGATGAAGTCTCACTCGAGGTAGAGGTAGGGGGGGTTGCAGGAATCAGATGTCTGCAACCTATCTGGGACACAGATATGTGATTACAACACCTTAACAAAGCACTTAGCAGTTATCCTTCATTATCATTAACCAATATTTACTTTGCAGATAAAACCCTAATTACAGAATAATGAAATATTCAACCATATCTACACATTCAATCATTTAACGGAGAGAAACAGATCAGATATAGCATCTTATTCACATAATTAGGCACTAAGCTATCATCTCCATCTAATCATACATCATTCTACTAAACATTAATCATATGAACAATAAAAACAACCATAATGCACAAATAAACCACAATGAAGGATATACATGGTTCACCCCCAGCCTGGGGCTATGTCCACCAACTCTTCTTCTATTTATTATCTTATGTCAATCGTCTACATGCACAGAGCCCAAAGATCCTACTCCGCATAGGACATGAGATCTGTGCACACTTCACCAGATCCTCCATCCTCGAGTTAGGTTACAACACCAAGCCTACTTACAATCACTTGCACTTAGTTCTGCAATTTCTCAACACACAATATGCATAGAGCTTACTTGGTCACATAGATCCAATCACTTGCACTTAGCACAACATTACACTACCGCATTATGTTTCACTTACATCGCCTATCTTTCTATTTATACATTACAAAAAGGGCCCTAAGCATGGGTAAAACCATGGGTCGACATCCCCTACCCATTACATAAGCCCAAAACTCCAAAATCCTTAAACAATGGGCCGAGATCCCATGATCACTGCTTCGACTTGTGCTCCACCTTTGACAGCCTATCGAAGTCCCAAAATAGGTCAAACCTGACCAAGGATCACCAAAACTTGGTCAAGGGCCAACATGCCCCCAACACTCACCTGTGACTCATACCGAGTCACTCTGCTCTGGGTAATTCTGCCTCAAAACACTTGATCTTGGCTTGAGCTGCTTCGACTTGTTGCTGTGCCAAGGCCTCCTGCTCGACAAACTCTTGAAGAAATGCCTCATTCATAGATCCTTCCAATCGTTTCTCAACTGTAGTGACTACTTTTTCTATTTCTTCTCCTCATCCTTCATTCTCCTCAAACAGTTGGCAAGATGCATCCTGGACTGGTTGGAGCCTCTGAGTCACTTCCATGAATTTTCTCTGTATGGTGTGGAATTTCNTATAGACAGAGCTTCAACTGCGCCTGTATTGTTGCTTCTTGCTGCTTTGCCTCTTGGAGTTGGGACTCCAATGTCTTTAGTTCATAATCCTCAGTAAGTCATTCATAAGTCTATGCACTCTGATCACTGAGATATTTACATTCCATGGAAAAGGTTTTGATTCTCTCAACTGCGCTCCGAGCAGTTGCTTCTCTTTGATCCCACACATCCTGTGGAGTGTTTGGCACTGTCTGTATGTCTAGATATTGTATTCTCTGTTGAAGCTGCTGAATGGATTCAACAAGATTCACTATTGATGCTCCACTGGGTCTTTCTCATTTTGCTCTAAGCTCGTCACAAAGTGAAGTGCTCTGCTCACTGCTTCTTTTAATCCAACCTGCTCCGCGAGTAGTTATTCGTTCTCTTGTTGGATCTGTGCTTTCTCTTCTTCAAATTTTGTTTGGAGGGCAACCTTCTCCTATTGCGCAACCATGCATTTCTCTTTCACCTCCTCTTGTGCTTACTTCAGGGCCATTGTGGCATGTTATTTCTCTTCCTGGGCACGATGAAGGTGAGCTTCAGTCGCATCGACTATTCTACAGAGTTGGGTAGGCTCGTCTCCCAACTCTGCTTCTTCTGATGGCGGGGGCATAGTAGATATTGCGCGACTGGAGTGAAGGGATTGTTGTACTCCTCTTAGCTATGTTTCAAGCCTTTCATACATGGTTTCCTATTTCTCTTCTTTTATCTACAGAAGATCTTCTGAGGCATCTGATACAACTGCAATGATGAAGTCGAAGTCATCGAGCGTGAGCATATTCTACAGCTTGGTCCTACTAGCTTTGGACTTCTTCCATGATGTATATTTCATGGGGGAAACCTTTATTTTTTTGGATGGCTCTGTGTCACCAGGGGGGTTATGTGGCAATCTTACTTTGCCTTGATTCTGATGATCTTCTTTTCCATTGTTCACTTCTTTATATACTTCATCATCACCTCCTCCTCTAGGTGATTCTGAAGCAGTTTCTTCTGATGCACTGTTCAGCTGTTGGACCTATGATGTCTTCTTCCTTTCGCTAGTTCCAAGTTTATCATGTCCTTCACGAGTGACTACCGGGCTTTTGATTAGTTCAGGATCAAAAATTTTTGTGGGGTCCACAGGGATAAGGAGCTCTATGGGCCATCCCTTAGTTATTTCTTCCAGGTCCTCCTCTTTGAGTTTGTAATAACTCTGTAGTAATTCATTGTGTTTATCTCCACGTGCAATAATATAGATAAAATGGTTGTCTGCGTGGAAATTCAAAAATGGCTTGAACCTCTGTAAGGTGTTCGACGTCATACGAGGGACAGCTTCAATATCCCTCTTTAATTGTAGGTAGTATCCATGGAACACCGCATTCGACTACCATTGTTTTCCCATGTTGCTCGAATACCAGATCGAAGTGAACTTCGCGACTAAGGGTTTAGACGACTCTATTTCAGGGAAGGTAACACCTTCCGACATATCCCAAGATATGAATGTGATGAGGATCAATAACCAACTAAAATGGAACTTGTAGCCCTGATCTTGACCTTCACGGAAGTCTTGGTCTACTTGGTTCACTAAGTACTTTTCCTAGTTCATCTGTAACCCCTCCACGCATTTTCGTGTGAGGTCGACAACAAACCCTGTGACCTACGTGGGTTTGTTCTTTCGGACTAGCTTATCAACAATCAACTGGAAAGCAAGGCACAATGCGCCATTCTAGATGGATGCTACCTTGTAGCCTCACTTCCCCTTATTCACATCATCATAGGTATCTTTAATATTCTTCTCCAGGGCACGATCTGCAACCTTTCTTGGGTAAAAGTCTTGCGGGTCTGGTCCCTGCATGCTCAATCCAGTGATCCAATGGATCAATGCCGGGTTGACGGTGACACGTCTATTTGGCCATATATAACCACCATGGAATCTCAACAATAGGATATTAACGCACACATTAACCTCCTGGTGCCTTCCAAAATGGGGTATCTTCATTACGTTCAGGATATTGGACTGCGCGAGGTCCATAGTCCATGGTTGGGGGATTATCCTCGACTTCTTCCCCTTCATCCTAGTCAAATACCATTGAGGGGTGAGCATGCTGAAGTTCTTGCGATCCCCTAGGTTGAAGTCTTTGATATTTAGTGTCGTGATCTTATCTGACTGAGGCTTGCTTGTGCGTATCCCCTTCAGGAGGTACATAGTAACCAAGGGGTAATCGAAGTCTCTAGGGACACTATCACGATTCATTGTGTCAACTAGAGGTAGGATGTAATAGGGAAGAATGTATGGGATTAAATTCGCATTTGCTAAGTCATCTCTGTGCTTGGTTCTTTTCTCATCTACAGCTCGGGATGGTCCGGATCCGCGAGAGGTCGACGTGGAGTCTTGCACTCCTCGCGTCGATGAATCTTGAATTCCGATGGACATCACCTTCTCAACCATAAGGATGATTAGAACTTCTTCAACATATTTTTCTACGACACTGAGTTCGTCCGACATGCACGCTCAAGATCGAAAACTCAGGTCGATGCACAAATGATCAATGCAATGGAACATGTGGTGAAATCTCAATAAATACATCACGGTAACAATGAGTTCTATTGTTGGCTTGGATACAATTCGTGAAAGTGTTCTCGGTGCAACAATCGATGGGATAAGTAGACAATGATGTAACAGATCCCTCCAATGGACAAGAGGCCTTCATCAATGCAGTTATGTTCGTTACGACGTGGTCCCAATGGTTTGGTGGTGAGATTTGAGGCCATAACTTATTTCTTATCCATTCGGAAGTGTCGATATAATGGATATAATGCATCCAACAGTCATATCAATTTTCCATGGCGAAGTGCCTATTTGAGCTGCTCTGATATTCTGACAAAGTTCAAATTCTGGAGACCTTCCTTCTGCAAAGTTTTCTCTAGAACTTCCTGTAATTTCTATAACTTTGATTTCTTCTTGCTGATCTTTCTAGCCTTCTTCCCTGTGATCCATGTCTCGGTATTCCTTTTTCCATTCTGATTATTATCTTCTCTCGGCATAATAACTTCACGCTATTGATGGTCTTTACTAGGGTTCAAGGGTAATACTTCTTCTTTGTCTGGGGTAGGTTCTCTACTCTTTTTCATAGACAAGGGTTTCAAGTCTTCTTGTGTTCTTTCAACTTCGACATCCAAGTTATTGGTTCTGAACAACTTCGACCTGTTCTCCTGTTCTTCAATCAAGTGCGCTATCCTCCTAGTCACAAAATATTTTAATTCTTTCATTTTTTTTCTAGAGCTGCCTCTTCTTTTCTTCGGGTCTAATCTTTCTCAATCCAAGGTTTTCCTAATAACATAACAAATGGGGAATTGTTCTCAATGAATTTAACAACCTCAAATTATTCCTCTATCGAAGTTCCATGATCACTCTAGAGGTCTAGGTAAGTCGTCCACATAGGGTTATCAATTTTCCTCTAAAGAATCCTATTCCTCCCAATGAAGGAATCATAGCAGGCTTTCCTAAAATTTCTCAGGTTCTTTCAGTCATGATATTCACCTATGTTTCCTCATCTAGAACACAGTCTATGTCGAAGTCTCCTATTCATGCTTCTATAAACTCTTTTTCTTTGAAGATCTCTGATAAGTTGATATCTCTGTGATTATTCAGGGTTTCTTTCATTCGTAGTAATACAGTCTCTGATTCTTTCTGGGGTCCTACCACGGTCTTAGTTTCTTGGCCTTCCTCAGGGTTTTCTTGTCTCATATTCATTCTTTCCTTAGCAATCATTCTAGGGCAATCCAAAACTTCATGGTCCATAGATTTACAACAAAGACAACTAGGTCTTCTATTAGGGAAATCCTTAGCAAGAAGGCTCAGTATTCTGCAACTGTAACAAAGAGTTAATCCTCTCTTTCTCTTAAATTATCCCCAACCTTTCTTGTACTGCTCACTAGGATCATAGTAGCTAACCTGAAAAAATTCTTCCTAGGATCGTGCATTCATTTGTTAGTCCAAACATTCTTTCTATGCATAGGAATAACATATGTTCCATTATTTCTATTAGATCTACCCATATCAAACCTTCTTTCATTTATCTATGCCCTACTTTTCAGACTAGGACAAAACATACCTAGATCCATATTTTTGAAACAAAAAATTCCACTTATCTTACCTTTAACAAAGCACAAAGCTTTCAGATCTTACCTCTTTGATAATAAAAAAAAATTCTTTACCTCTATCAGAGCACAAAGCTTTCAGATCTTACCTCTTTTCTTCAGATCTCCCTCTTCTGTTAGTACAGAGCTTCATAAGCCAAGTAGAGTATTGTGCACTAAAGAAACATATCTACGCACATAGATTTCTTTATTTTCCTCAGTTCCCAACAACGGAACAATTTGTTGGCACAGTGGTAGACCCAGGGTTCAATGCTTCAATATCGCACCAAAAAAACCCTAACTACCGACCCTTTCGACAACACCTACGAAGCAGATGAAGTCTCACCTGAGGTAGAGGCAGGGGGGGTTGCAGGAATCAGATGTCTGCAACCTAGATGGGACATAGGTCTATGATTACAACACCTTAACATAACACTTAGCAGTTATCCTTCATTAGCATTAACCAGTATTTACTTCACAGATAAAACCCTAATTACAGAGTAACACAGTATTCAACCAAATCTACACATTCAAGCATTTAACAGAGAGAAATAGATAAGATCTAGCATATTATTCACATCATTAGGCACTAAGCTATCATATTCATCTAAGAATACATCATTGTACTAAAAATTAATCATATGAATAATAAAACAACCATAATGCAGGATATACGTGGGGCTACGTCCACCAACTCTTCTTCTCTTTATTATCTTCTGTCAATTGTCTACATGCACATATCCAAAAGATCCTACTCCGCATAGGACAGGAGATCTGCGTGCACTCCGCTAGATCCTCCTTCCCCGAGTTAGGTTACAACACCAAGCCTACTTACAATCACTTGCACTCAGCTCTGCAAGTTCTCAACACATAGTATGCATAGAGCTTACTTGGTCACATAGATCCAATCACTTGCACTTAGCACAACATTACACTACCACATTACGTTTCACTTACTTCACCTAGATTTCTATTTATACATTAAAAAAAGGTCCCTAAGCATGGGTAAACCCATGGGTCGACATCCCCTACCCATTACATAAGCCCAAAACCCAAAAATCCCTAAACAAGGGGCCAAGATCCCACGATCTCTGCTTCGACTTATACTCCGCCTTCGACAACCCGTCGAAGCCCCAAAATAGGTCAAACCTGACCAAGGATCTCCAAAACTTGTTCAAGGGAGAACACAACCACAATAATTATGCTTCAAAATGCTTGAGAAAAGACTAGAAAAGGTAGCTTTAACTAGGAAAATTGATATTATATAGTGTTCGTTACTCTTCTATTATGTCTGAGTTATTGACCTAGGGTTCATGTCTTTTTGGGTTTCCAACAAAGCCTCTAAAACTATCGACTCTCCTGGTAAACCAGAAGGAAACACAATGCATAGAGTGCACTGCGTAGTCTCACCCGAGATAATCTTAATGGGTGGCTGTATTACTTATGTGTTTACAACCTAGGATTGAGTGTGATATTGGAGTAATGTATATTGAACCATTATTATAACTCATAAACACAACGTGTTGTCATTTGCAAATAAGCAAGAAATATAGCAACTCATTCATTAACATAACAATAACTACTGAAAATATGATAAATATATGCAAGAATTCATCACATAACAAAGATGTTACCATGGTTCACCCCCCTCCTGGGCTACATCCACAAATATTTGGCTCTCAACTCTTTTATTATAGTATTCTCGCATCTATAACATCGTGTGCTTTACAATCCTTCACAGTTGGGTAATATCTATATGAGGCGGACTAGATCGCACCAGGATCCTCAGCCTACGATCTAACCCTCAAGATCTACCCTCATTCGTCCTCTCTATCTCAACAACTTATACAAAATAGATCATATAGAAAAATGTTACATATTGTATCAGTCGAACCCCTATGATACCTAAGTATCTATATTTATATGTTTCTGGCTCTTTAGCCATTACAATACATTACAAAAACCCTAACTCTAATGTCATTAGGTCTTCCATGCGTGCACATGTGCTATTCTTCCTTCTAGCTGTCACTTTCCTCGTGCATGATTTCTTTCCCAAAATTGCCTCGCTTTTCTCGCTTTGGCCTTCTTCCAACAGGCCCCCAACAATGACATGTGGCTCATCCCGATCCACCTAACACAATTCTTCGATCTCCCTAGTGACCATCTGGAACTTCTCTTTGAGCTCTGCTGCTTGTGTCTGCACCTGCGCAGTCTTCTCCTTGAGTGTGTCCACTATATGGACTACAATTTCTTCACTGATCAATTCCACACACTCTGCTTGGGGATGTGTTATATGTGTCTTGGATTCCTCTGCATGTGCCAGGACTTTTGCTACCTGCTCTTGAAATGGTTCCATTTGAGCCTGACGCTCCTTTTGTGTTTGCACATTGGTCAGTTCTGCCTACAATGTCTTCATGTGTTGTGCCCCTTTGATGTGCTTCGTGATGGACATTGTCTTATACCTATGCCTGAGGTCTTGGATGTATATGCTGATCTTTTCTTCTTCCTTGTCTCACTTATGGATTTTCTGATCGTCCTCCAACTTTTTCCAAAGATGTGTTGCATTCTCAAACAACTCAGTTATTGTGCTAATTTGTCACTCTATCTCCTGTAGTTGTTCTATGGCTTTCTGCTTCCTTTGCTCCTTCACTTTTGGTGGAGTAGAGGGTGTGAGATGCTCTTGGAGATTCTCGATCTCCTTCTGATATTGATCGATTTCTTGCGCAATCTGATCAATCTTTTCTGTTGCTATAATTTCATCCCTCTGCGTGGTGTGTGGAATCTTCTTGTAAGATCCTCCCACTTTCCACTCCAATCCATTCACACGCTCCCTCTCCTCTTGGGTCTCCAACTTAACTTGCTCATATATTATTTCCAGCGCATCCCGCTTCTCTGTTGCTTGCTGCAATTCAGTTAAGTCTTTGCATGCATGAGACTCTACCTTGTGGTTTACGCTAAGTTGCAACTTGTTTAGTGTCCTGGATGGCATCCATGTCAACACTAGTTGGATTTGGCTTAAGTCCTTCAAGGGTGTCTGCCCCATGATCTCACCAATGTGCAATATTGGATGGATTGGATCACACTCTCTTTCTTCCAATCTTTCCTCTGGCTACAGTGCTGATGGTTGTGTTCCCCTGTTGTTTTCTTTTTGCGCTTCCCTAATTTGTTTGAGAAACTGTCGCATGTCTTCCAGATCCGCCTGGATCCTATCCATGTGGTGCACAACATTGTCAAAGTTCTCGGATAGACAATCCTGGACCATTCAGGCTATCATTTCCCCATTATCGTCCGTGATCGCATATTCTGGGGGTGTTCTCTGTGCCTTCGTTTTCTTACAAGCTCCTCCTATTTGCGTGTTTGGCCTCTTGCTTCCACCTAGTTCCTGTGAATTGGGACTTGGTGCGGTCCCTTGCGTTGCCTCAAACTATTTATGTTGTTCTTTGGCCAGCTGTGTATTATCCTTCTTCTCTTTCTGGGTTCCTGTCTTAGTTGTGCCTTTGTCTGTCTGCTTTGGATTTATTTGGCTCGTCCTTTGTTTCTTGGGCATTGGGACTTCTTGAGGTTGTGTTTCTCCCTGCCCTGCCTCTTCTTCCGTTGTCCTTTCCGACAAGTCTTGGGTGAGAACTGAAATATTCCACTCGTCGTCCCAGTCTTTGATGACCATGTCGATGTCACCCTTTGTGATACAATAGCGCATTTGTAGCCACTGCTTATTAGGATCCTTCCGTTCTTGTATCCACATCGTATGTCGTGTGGCCTTGATGTTGGTGATGTCCTGATACTGCGCGACAACCTATGGTGTAATCCTCCACATGTTGGAGATGGCTTCGTGCAGGTCGCGTATGTATCCTTCAAATGTGGACCCATTCATCCTTTTGTGCCTAGCATCTGATGTTGCTTTCAATAGTAAGTATCTCGCTCCCTGGTTTGGCTTGGGTCTGGTACAAAAAGTTACATATCTTGGTTCTCTCCATCCCATGAAGGCTATTAACATGATTAGCCATGAATAGTGAAAATATGTTCCTAGATCCTGTGCATCCTTGCAATCATCCAAGAATAAGTTCAAGAGATACAATGCCCAACTCACTGTGGGGCCCTCGGCGCATTGGGATGCAACTACAACAACCCCAGCTATAACTTCTTCCCTGCGACATTTTCTCAACAACTTACAGGCTAAGATTTTTGCGCCCATTTGTGTTGCGACATCGTTAATCCTCTTGATAATGATTCCTCTTGTCCCCCTTTCGGTGCCATACTTCTTCTTCATCTCTTCCGCTTTTTGTGGACCATAATATTTTGAAAAGTAATATAATCATAACACTAAATAGGTTATGTTTTTTTGGAAAGTAATATAATCATAAAACTGAATAGGTTATGTTTTATATTATTATTAATAATAATAAGACATATTAAAAGGAAGTTGACATTCTTATTTAAACCTTTTTTAATATATTTTTAATAAAGTTTTTCATCCTACATATTTACATAGGTTATCCTACATATTTACATAGGTTATTGAGAGATAAATGAGCAAAAACTACGAAAACTAGGTGGAGATGAGAATTGAAATTATACAATAAAAATGAATGTAGAGATTAAAACAAAGAAAGTAAGAGTAAAAAAATAATATGGCTATCATAATTAAGTTTTATGATTGAAATTGTTTAACGATCTCTTTGCAAGCAATTAATATAAGGATATGAAAGACTTTGCAAAAGAAAAAGAAAGAAGAAAGAAAAAAATTGATGTTATTATTAGTAAAAACAAGATTATAAAGATATATAAATATATAAAATATTTATTATGTATAAAAAATTTATTTTAGTAACTAAACATTTTTGTTGAGTTGTGGAGAGTTATGAATTTTATTTTTACATTAATATATTTAAAGTTATAGAAAAACAAGATTATAAATCTTAAATATAAAGTATTTATTAAAGATACAATTTTTTTTTTTTTATAGTGAGTAAATATTTTTATTGATTTGTCAATAGTTATGAATCTTATTTTTTCATTAATATAGTAGAAATTACATTATTATTATTGTGTTTTTACAAGTTCTAGTTATATATTGAATCTTATTTTTTTATTAATATAGTAGAAATTACATTATTATTGTGTTTTTACAAGATCTAGTTATATATACCCACAATAAATATTTAAGGTTTTCAACAAGTAATATGGTCTTTGTCAATTTCCCACTAAAAAAATTATTATTAAAGATGAAATTAATAAAATATAAACTATAAATATAACATAATTTATATAATAATTTAAGTGGGTTTAATGATTAAAAATATGTGTTTTTTCTTTAAAAATTATAAATTCAAATCCAATATAAAGTAGAATATATACACCTCCTTAATCTATAGAAAAACCTTCCAAAATTAATTTATAAATTCATGAAATCTCAAAATCTCAATAGATGAACACCAAAATTGTTATTATTATGAATAATATGTACTAGCTAAACAAAAGTAGGAAACATGCACATCTCATTTCTTTATGTGCAAAGCTAAATAATGTGAAAAGTAATTATTTTCTAGTTTCTTTGCAATAATTTCTCATTTCTTTATGTGCAAAGCTAAATAATGTGAAAAGTAATTATTTTCTAGTTTCTTTGCAATAATTTCTAATTTTTGTCTGTATTCTAAGATTTATTTAAATTTTTATTATTATCAATATGTTCTAACATTTAACTAAATATATTCATAAAGTGTCTTAGTGTTACGAAAATGTATAAAATGTTTGTGGTGGTTAAGAGCACTTTTATAAAATGAACTTACTTTTAAAAAAAGGTTGAATAAGATTGAAGAGTTTATTTAATAAAAAATAATTGAAATTTTGTTTTAAAAATTAAAAGAATATTTTAATTAATGTTCGCTTGTCAAGTTAATGAAAGTGGGGGTGTATCTATTAAGGTTCAAGTTTTTTTAATGATCTATTCATACTTCATACTTGGTGCATGTATATTTGTGATAGTGATTGAATCTCCTAAACAAATTTGGTAAAATAAATATCTCTTACACTTGACTCCTTAGTTGAAGTATTTTGATTTGAAAAAAATAAATAAATAAAATTCAATTTAATATTATATATTGGTTACAAGTAATTTTAATTTTTGAAAATGGAAGAAGAATGAACTTACCATAATAAAATAATTGAAAACTAGTTGAAAAAAACTTTAAGTATTTAAACATTATTTATTGGCTATTTAATTTTTTCAATATTAATCATTAAGTTTCACGAATAAATATATTAATCAATATATTATTATTATTTTTAAGGAAAACTTCAAGTGAAACTTAATGGATGTTTCTCCACATACGTGGATGACATCCCTAGTAAACCGGTTGGTGTAGATTAGTGTCTCTAACTCTAGGGAATTTGAATTGGGTACTTGTTGGAATAAAATTAGCTAAATATTCAACAACATTGATGATGATTGGTTGAATTAATCCCTTAATTTATCAATGAAATATTATTTACAAATTCTTAAGTTAAATTTTTTTGTACTAGTAAATCTCAATCTCAAGTTGGTTTAAATAATTTGTCTATATTAAAGTTAGTGTTTTCTTTTTATTAAAACTTAAACTTTCATTTACTAGTAAATCTATCTCAATATTAAGTTGATTTAGATCACCTCTGATGCAGGAGCATCGCCAACATCAAGCGAGCTAGTACGGAAGCAAAAGGACAATTGGACAAGCGCCAGTGCAAATTTTGAATTTCTCTTGGATTTGATGCGCGAACATAAATGTGGCAATTTAATGTAGCGCACTTGTATAATGTAAATGGACCTTGAGCAATCCGCTCTCGTCCTTAGTACGTAGAAGGAATTTATAGCAGTTAATGCAAGTAGGTAGAATTGAATGTGTAGATTAGACAGTTCAGAGCGCAAGAGGGAAACGGGATATAGACACCCTCATTGTGTATTGTAACATTCTTCTGAAGCAACATTAGTGTATGAAGAGAGGAGAAGAGCATAGAAGAGAAGTAGAGAGCTATGTAAAAACACCCATGTACAAATATTTGGATTAATAGAAAGAGGTTGATTCAAATTCATGGTTTTGTGTTTGTTCTCTGTGTATTGATGTTGAATGATATGCTCATGAATATTTGCTTCCCTTATACATTTTCTTTATGTGATGTGTATAAGATTTCATGGTTTGAGTGAAGTCTGAAAGAGAATACGAATGAGTTTCAATTGTTTCTATATCTGAGCAAGAGTTCCTGCAAGGAGTGCAGTTGAAGCATTCGCAAGGAGTGCGTTGACGAAGGACTTAGGTAGTTTACCTTTTGTCCTCATTCACTCAGAAGTGTAGTTGAGAAAATGAGTTGTGCAGGGAGTGCGCAGGCTATGTAAAGTCTCAGGGTTGGGAACCTAAGTGAAGTGTGAGAGACTGTTGCTGCAGGAGTGCGTAGGGTCGAAGAAAGTTCATCACTTGGAAGTGTCTAAAGGTTGCCGCAAGGAGTGCGTGCAGGAGTCTTCACTAAGACTTG
>SNQJ01S0106733.1:19564-29807 GCA_010110895.2 Picea sitchensis | reverse complement strand
GACATATGATCCAACAATCTCCCAAGTAATCAAACCATTGGCATCAATGACAACATGATCCAACAATATGGCAGTAGTCGTGGCCTGACTGCTACTTTATGCATTCCTGATTGAATGATGATCTTATACTTGGTGGTTATGTCGTCTTTTTCATTGGCGTTGGAATCATCAGAATAATCCACTAATTCGGCTTGCAGAACATCAGAAACGAATGACCAATTCGGGACCGAGTCGACACTTCAAGGTGAAGTATTAGCGACATTGTCCGAACCTTGTCCTGAAACCTCAACACTGGCTTTGGATGCTTTTCGCGGGGCCATGACTGGAGATCCTGCTTTAGCTCTTCTGCGATAAAAATACGTATACAGACAGAAGTTAGCTTGCTGAGAAAGTGTGCTCTGCGTAATATAAAAATGCATTTGTTATAATGAACAACAACTCTATATATATTCGAAAACTTGGTACTTTTTAGAAGAGATCTATCAAATCATGTTTATAAATAAATTTAGCCATAAAAACCCAATCTTTATTCGTCGATTTGCCTTATTTCATAATTAATGCCATAAATTTTGGCGGTTTGAAGTGTCAGTTGGCGTATGGAAGAAATAAGGCTACCTCGTAAATCGTGCAAGCATAAAACACGGGATATATTGATTTAGCTTAATTAATCCGGTTTTACCAACGTTAATTAATCTTTCGGTATTCGTTATATCAGGGATTTTGCTTTAACACTTTGAACCTCTAACCCCCGAGATTGCAATGATCGATTTTGGTTAATAAAAACGCAATCGTGATTAGGAGCTTAATTAATTACGTAATTATTATATTCGCCATATCGCGACTCGGAGCTTCGAAGATAAGTTTCCGGGAAGTTTGCATGCCGAGCTGCGAAACCGCGAGATCGCGATAATACGACTTAATGAAAAGGGAAGATAAACTCGGATTAAGTGATTTATTAATTACGTTCATATCCTTATCGTGATTTCGCGAGTCAGGGCTTAGACAGTGTAACTTGTTTAAAAAGAAAACGCCGAGTGGCGAATTTCCGACAAAACTTACCATGGTTTAGCTTTTACTTTTACTTTGACACGGGTTGCTAACATACAGACCTCGTGGTTTCGGCTATTGGGGATATGATAATGAGAATTTTGGATTTAGTGAACGCTGAGGCGCGAAAACCCAACGATGTTCAATCATGATTTAGGAAAACTTGACTCCCGCTACTGACCTGAGGTAAAATTTTAAAGTGATTTCGTTGTTTCGTTGCTCGGGACTTGTGAACTACGTGATCTATAGCACCCAACATGCGAAATCCCGAGGTAGAACAAAAAGGGGGAATTTTTTTTGCCGAAAAGTAGAACTCACCTCGAGAGTACAAAAATCATTGCTGTTGCGTGATAAGTCTTCAGAAATTTTGAAACCACAGACGGAAAATACGAAAACCACCTTTCGATTTCGAGCATTAAGACATTAAATTTGAGACGGGCGAGAAAAAACAAAGGCTTGTCCAACAGGTGGATCAAGCTATTATGTGGGGATATTACAACATTTTTGGGATACCATGGTTAATTGAATATTTCCATATCCCATTAAAGTGGATCTAATTTTAATTTAGTTATGGATCTTTTGGTATTTAAACTAAGGTATTTTTCCATTGTGGGGGTGCATATTTTAAGAAATAATTGCTATGTAAATGCAGAGATATTTCCTGCACAGAATATTGGAGAAGTGGATTTTAGCCAGAGTCTTATTGGAGACAAAATTGTATGCGGGTTGGGAGAAAACTTGGATGTAATTTCAACATTTGACATCAATAATTAAGCGATCGCTCACATTGGAAGCGGACCCGAAGATGTAGCCCAGGAGGGGTGAACTCCGTTGACAACCTCATGTTTGTTTCTTCTTTTCTTCCGTGTCATTTCTTCATTTTGCAATTCTTATTCATTCATTTGTTTCTGCATTATTTGTTTATGTATCAACATACTCTATCCAAATGCAATTTAAATACATAAACTAACTTGTGAATCGATCAGTAATACCTTCGTTTTCGGATAGGGGGTTAGAGATTGAATGTTGTCCTTTTGTAATAGTTGAGGTCTATTATTCTCTTCATTCATATAAGTAATAAGTTGATACTTGAGATTAAATTTGTGGTGTAATTTCCCTTTCAGTTCTGTAGTTTCTTAGGAAACGTGGCACTGGTTGGGAGGGCCCACCAAATCATCCCATATTGCCCCTTCTCCTATCGTTATAACATAGATTAGAAACAATGATTTAGATTGCAATCTATTCCCTCTCATTTCATAGAGCAACATATCATATTCCTTAGTTCGATAATTGTTTCCATTGCTTATGTTTTAGTGCTTGTTTGCAGAAGACCATGGTTCATGAGCAAAATTCCTCTCTTGTATCCCTTGAACGCTAGACTTTCAGAGTGAGTGTAAGATTGGGATTGGTACCCTTGGAGAAGCCTTGATACAATTGACCCATATTTCATAGATTTCCTTTCTTTCTTTCATTTACCTTGGTTGTTTGGTAAAGCGAGATTGCTTACTGAAGGGTGGGGATACACATTGCAATTCTTCGTGGTTGCATGAACACTTTGCTAATTCATCGTGAAAGATTACAACCCATAGTGAAGGGGCTTTGTGTTGACACCCTAGTTAGCACCATATCTACTAGATTTAATATTGTTGCCATCATTTGTTTGTCAGAATAGATTAGAGTAGGCTCTGGTCTTGCATATACTTTGCTTGCATCTCACAAGCTTACAAGTCTCTAGGTTGATGATTTGATGTCATAATTCATACATATATTTTGACCGACATTTTTGGCGTCGTTTTTGGGGAGGCGCAAAGGGATTGGAGCATTTACAATTTTTTTGTTATGCATAATTTGGTTGTACCAACATTTAAGACTCGGATGAGGAGAAACGATAAGATGCAACGACATCCTTAGTTTAGAGTCTCTGAAAGGGTTATAGCCCGCTGCATTCACTTTGGTGAGTTTCTCCGAGCCCTTGTCGTGTTGGATCAGTGTGCCCTCTTTTGGATTGATGCATGGAAAGGTAAAGATCCTCACATCAACAAACAACTTGGTGACAACAGGGTCTCATTAGCGTAAGTGGTATGAATACATGATCTGCTTTGGAATTTGTCTTGTGTAGTGTGCTATATTTCATCCATTTTCTTAAAGTTCTTATTTTTTTGATTTGTAAGAATCACATGTACGGATCCATGTGTGAGACAGAGATTAGTAGACCAACTAGAATAATGTAAATATTCTCAAGAATTTATTGAGAAAAGGAGGACATACCCCTGCAAGGATCTTCTCAAATCCTTTCCCACGCTCTAGAGTTGTTACTAGAGATGAGTCTACAATTTAGGAAGCAGTGGAGGAATCAAAGATCCATGAACACATTCTAGAAGAGGAGGATCTAGAAGTTTCTTCTGGTAGTTATTGTGAGAAGATAGAAGATTCATTGATCCAGACCGATATTGGTGGCCACCTGCCTATTCCATTGGATCAAAACATGGGTTTCCACCTTGACAATTTTTCTACGGTTTTTTGGGTCTTGAACTTACGGGGTGGTTTTGACGCTCTAAATGACGCTTTTTTGTTGGCTCGATCATGCCTAACATGAGGCTGAAGGAAAATTCTAGGCTAAATGAAACGTGGTTTCCTCGGCTAGGCGTTTCCAACAAGCTATTGTGCGCACTAAACGAAGATCGTATGCAAAAGTTACTCCCTTGGGAAGTTGACGTATCAACTACCCCCATCTAGGCCCACAAACCTTTTGACATATCATCTTCTCGGGTTAGGGTTTTGGATTTTATTTATGTTAAAAAGGCCTTTGGAGCCTCATTGTAAACATGATCTTCTTGCGAATGAGCATAGCCATTACATCTCTTCTTAGAGATAAGCTGACACCATTCTATTGAGTTCATTAACTCTGTATTTTTACAGTTTCTGTACATTTCTCTCATTAATAGAAATTGCGTATTATAGTATCTCTGTGTTTCTTGCAATATTTTTGTGTGTTTCTTTGTTATATCTCTTCCTTCATTTCGTTCCCAAAATAATTTGGATCAGTGGTATCAGAGCAGGTTGCTCCTCGTCGTTTCTTAGTGCATGTCCCCGACGAAGTCAACATATAGAGAGTTGGGTCTCGAGCTAGTTTCTCTTGAGGACAACTTCTCTCGCCAACCCAAGGGACCTTCCATGGCGGAAGAAAAGAGAGATGAGGGAGCAGGAGATTCTATCAAGATGTTGCTCGCGGAAGCCCTCGCGCAATAGAGGAACAAGATGTTGGAGAATTTTTCCCAAATCCTTCAACGATTATTGACAATAGCAGGTGCATCTTTTCCAAGCAGTCACTTTGGAGACTTTGCCCCATTCAAGGTACAAGTTAATTTTGATATTCCCGTATTTGAAGGTAAGATTGATGCATATGCTTTGGAAAAGTGGTTAAATACGCTAAAAGATTATTTCTATGTCCACAATTTTTCTGATAGAGAAAATATCACCTTTGCACTCCTTAAGGTTGTCCCCCATGTCAAATATTGGTGGGAAACTTACTAGGAGAAAAATTCCACAAAGGAGTCAGAAATATTTGGGGTCGTGCCCTTGGGATTTTTTTTATGGATTCAATCTAGGAGACATATTACCCTATTGGAAACTATGACGACCAATACATGAGATGGACCACACTACATCAAGAGAGGGGACAAAAAATCTCGGAGTTCACAAATACCTTCCATACCTTGCACAACGCGCCGAGTATCAAAGGCTCCAAGAGAAATTTGGTTCTAAAATACCGCGAAGCAACTCTACATAGGTACATCCAAACCGAAATGGAGTTTCTGGACATCTCATCAATCAAAGCCACTTATCGATATGTTGTCAAAATCAGACAGGAATTTAAGTAGCAGAACAAGCAAGAATTTGGGTCTACAAATCCGCAACAACCAAAGTATGGTAAAGGCAACCCTAACTCTAAAGATAGCCAATCTCAAGACAACCAGTCCAAGATGTAGGAAAAAAAGAGCAATGGGAAGACGAAGAAGGACATTGGGAAGTGGTGCGATTTCCACAAAATCCCTTGGCGCAACACCAATGAATGTCGCTCGAAACAGTCATTGGTAGCTGAGATCAAAGAAATAGATCCAAGCCTAGATAATTGATGCAACACCCACTTGTACTGTTGCAATTGCAACAATCCAACTAGAAGAACAAGAGGATCATGAGGAGGGCGAGCGCCTCTTCCATTCACAAATGCAGGTGAAGGGGACTGCACTACATTTTATTGTTGATAGCGTAAGCCAGAAGAACCTAATCTCAACAGAGGTCGTCAAGCAGTTGGATTTTCCAACAACACCACACCCACAACCATACAACATTGTGTGGCTTCGCTGTGGTCGATATCTTCGTGTCAGCCAACAATGTCACATGTCCTACGACATCAAGCCCTTCAAGGATGAGCTATCGTGTGATGTTGCGCCACTGAAAGTCTGTGATGTTATGTTAGACCAACCATATATGTGAAAGCGTCATGTTGTTTATGAGTCTCAACCCTGTAGCGTCATTGTTACTCTGGGGTTCATCTCTATAGGATACCAGAGGTAGTTCCAACTACTATCCTGACAAAACAATGTCGTAAAGTAATCGCTCATACCACAAAGTTTAGGTTCTTCATGCTCTGGTCAGAAGGTGAAAAAAGGGACACTACAACCACTGCAACCTTGGCCCAATACCTTTCGATCCAGCATAAGAAGATTGTAGAAGAGAACACCAATATTGTTGCTTCACCTACGGGGGTGCCTTCACATTTCCCAATTAAGAAAAATTATAACAGAGCCCTTCATACTCTTCATGTTTCATCTTCACCGATAGAGTCTTCGCACACTCGGGTAGATCATGCAGCTAGATTGGTTGAATGGATCCAACCTGTTGGATAGTCATTTTGGATCAGTTTTGACAGTTTTGGGATCTGCGTCAAAATAATAGTAAAGAATAAAGAGGCAGTTTGAAGTTGGACCAAAGCGCATAACGCAGAGCGAATTTCAATGAATCAAAGCGAGCAACAGAAGGAAAAGCGACAGAGCAGCACACGAAAGGCGGAAAACAGTTATGAACCGTTAGAATTTTTGGGATAATTTGTCCACTTAGTAACAATGTTGTAACGAGCTTATCCCTACTTTTTATGTATAAATATGTACAGGGTTTTTAGGTAGAGTAGTTTTTGAGTAAGTGGTTAGTCGTTGAGAAACAAGTTATGCTATGTTGAGTAGTTGATGGAATGATGTATGACTGAGGTTTCAGGAGAAAGGATCACACTGCAGCATAATGACTAAGGCATGCTTGAGCAATGATTGTTGATGCATCTTTTTGTAAGCGCAGTGCACAATTGTAATAGGGATTTTGAATGACTAATATAAGAAACCAGTTGTTGTGGACGTAGCCTAGATTGGTGTGAACCACGTAAATTATGTGTCTTGATGTGATGTTGCATGTATTCTTTTCTGATGAATGTGATATAGTAGTTATATCTGATGAATGGTAACATTTTATGTATAATGCACAATCCTAATGAATGCTAAGTAACCTGAATACATATATGTTATGGGAATGTCGCACACTGAAGTAATCAACGAATGAATGGAAGTTAAGTAAGGTAATGTCGCACCCAAAGTATGTCGCATAATAAGAATTGCTAACTAATGGAAATTGTGCACTTGAGTAGATAGTTAGAGGAAGATGTGGAATGCCTTATTTCCCGTCACCACTGTAGAAGCTTGGTTCCTATAGCCTTTATAGATGCCTCATGTGAGACTTCACTTGCTTGCAGGTGATGCCGAAAGGGACGATGTCTAAGAGTTTTGTTGGTTGTTTAATGCTATGAACCTAGGGTTTGGCCTGCACACCAACAAATGGTTTTGTTTCTGGGACTTGGATATGTGATTGAGGGGAATATTTTGGAGGCCGAATAAGCAAGAGATCACAGAATGGATAGAAAGGAAGCATCAAGAATTTTCTAGAGAACATAATAGGAATCCATGACTCAACGAAGAACAATGGTTGCAAAGGGTATGTATTCATAGATCTGCATGAAATTTTCTTTGGTGAATTCCCGATAATATTGATTGAATGGTTAGAGAGACTAGTGGAGAACGTTGGAAGGTATCGAGTTGAGGTTTCGAGAAACTGGACCCTTGAATTGATCAATCAACTGAATACAATGAGTAATGATGTTTCTCATGTAATTGACTTTTGGTTGAATAGTATACTGGGAGGTTATGTTACAAAATTTGTAGTAGATTGCACCTTTTCCTATAGTGTCGCAAAAAGGGATTTCTTCAAGGGGTCGCGCGAGAGATATTTGAATGCATTATCTACTTGGATCAAGATGTTGTTATGTGAGAAGAATGTTATGAAAATGGAATCTTACTGCTAAAGGCCTTTGCGCACATAGGGGAACTGGGGGATAACCATAGGATGATCTGAGAGAGAAAGAGATGAAAGGATGAATAATGAACTAGTGGACTGAGGATGTCGAGAGAGGAAGACAGTGAGTCAGATAGAGAGATTGGAGTATTGTGCTATGGGAAAAGGTTTAGGTATAGTAAGAAGGAGATTGTGGCTAAGAAAGAAGAGAAACACAATGCGGTAGTGAATAGAAACCCCAACGTAGTGCTCCAGATCACACCATATAGAGAAAGGAAAATGAAAGAACAAGAAAGGGATCTTCAGTACAGTTCAACAGTGGAAGGAAGTCCCTCTTGGATCATAATCTGCGTCAAACCCACAATCTGTTGTGCGTCATTAAGAATTTAAGTAGGAACCAAAACTTGTTCAAGAGAAATTGTGGTTAGTGGAGAATCCCAGAATAGTGGAAGTAGCACAACGAATTAGAGACAATCAAATACTACACAGAATATGATGGCAAGTATAGATAATACATTGAGGATGCCTGAGCTCCATGGACTAGGGTCAGAGGACTCAAAGCAACATCTTTTTGTATGTGAGACCATATGGACTACAAAGAATGTCCAAGATGAAGCAGTGAAGATCGCATAGCTGGCCACAATGTTCAAAAACTGCTCACTCTTGTGGTACATTAAAATATCATACCACTACACCAACGATACAATCGAGAACCTTAGCAGAGATAATACAAACATTATTGAAGGAATTTAGGAATCCAAAGTCTAAATCACTGTATATCACTAAACTAAAGGAGATTAAGCAAGTACAAACTGAGTCAATTTGGTAGTTTGATCAAAGGTTTAAGGATGTGATGGGTAGATTAACATTCCAAATACCCGATGAACAACAAATAGAATGGTTCATTGTAGGTTTGTTACCACATATCTACTGTGCATTAACCCAATAGAAGGTCACATCTATCATAATCTAGGGGAAAGTAGGGAGAGTTACCAGTAGTCCTTACATAGCGGCATAGAAGATACATGCATAGATATATAGACATAGACATACATAAGTAGTGAGATACCAAAGATCTGTATTTATTAAAGGATATAGCAATGCAATACAATGTTTACAATCTCTCACGCAGAGCTATCAAAGTATCTACGTGCTTGTCTATTTATAATTCTATATATCTAGTTACCAAGCAGTTGCAACTACTTAATTTCCTGGGTTGGTCAGTTATTAGATACTTCGACCGACTTACATTTTCGACTACATTGGTCGACCAACTATTTCTTAGTCGACTGACGGGTCTAGTCGACAGAGTTGACTAGCCCCTACATGATCCAGGTGGATCCAAAACCGCTCGAAAATACTCAAATACAGAAAAGGAGGATCTAGGAATGACCCAAAAGTCTCAGAAGGGTCCCTAGGCTCAGAAAATGCTAAAAAATCAAAGCTCTCAGAATTGGATGAAACCAACGCCATTGCGTTCGACTCATTCTCCCGATTCCGGCCATATATTTACTTTCTCAAATGGAGCTCATATGGAGAAGTTATGACACTCTGAAGTTTTTCGAAAACAACGATAAAAAGTCAAACAGTCAACAGGCCGCACTGATGATGTTAGCAGTACGTACGCTGACATCAGCATGACACGTGTCACCTTCTAGAAGCCAACAGTTTGGCGGATCCAGCCAAATCTGGCGGATTTCCGCCAAATTTGGTGGTTATTGCCAAATCTGGAGGAGGTTCGCTAAGTATGACAAACTGGTTAGCGGTCCTGCTTATTTAACTGGGCATGCAAAACAAGGTAGAGGGGAGTTGGCAGAGGCTGTATTAGAATCTGTGCCAAGAGGTGTTCCAGGCAACCTGCTCAGAAATAGGTCGATTTTATACTCAAAAGTTGCAGAATTTCGAGGGGATTCCGAATATGCTTTCTGTTTCTTCATCAGAGTAGCCGAACAGAAAAGTGCCTCCAGAACCTATTTGAGCGAGCCAAGCATACTCGAGTTTACAATCAAAAGTTGCAGAATGACGTTTTCCAGCCACCTATGATGTCTGTTTCTGCCCAGAATCGCAGATATGAAAGTTGGTTTTTGGGAGCTCTTATGTAAGCCTTTCTTTGTAATTTTTAAGCATTTGAGATTAATTAAAGAGCGGTCTCACTGTTGGAGTGGACCCGGAGACGTAGCCAGGAAGTCTGGTGAACTCCGTTAACAATTCCTGTTCATGGATGGTTTACTGACATGTTGTCTTGTTCATGTGCTTGATGAAAGTTCTTTAATTTTGCATTATAAAGGTGATAAACAGTTAAAAATTCACATGCAAATAATGGTTAAAAGCTCTTGAATTTTAGATCAAGTTGGTATCAGAGCGAGGTTAACCATTGCTTTATGAGTTGATGTTAACAAGATCCAAGCTTCAGCGTGGTGAAGGAGAACTTGAAGAGTTTGATCTAGAGATTGGTTCAAGAAGAGGAAGGATGTCTTCACCAAAAGGAGAAGAAGCAACTTCTTCTATCCCTTCTAAAGGGGAATTTCTGAAAGCTTTCATGAGAATGCAAACGATGGTAGAGGAGCTCTATCAAGATCGAAAGAAATGTGAACAAGGTGGACCATCTCATACAGAAGATAAAAAAGAAGGAGGTGATGAGGATCCCCCTAAAACCCCACCAACTTCTCCATCTTTTATTGATTATTCTATTCCTTCTCCATTTGAAAAGCAAAAAACAAAAGTTGATCTTAATATGCTTCATTTAAAGCTTGACTTTAAGTTTGAATTACCTATGTATAATGGAGAGCTTAATGCTGAA
>SNQJ01S0106732.1:0-29808 GCA_010110895.2 Picea sitchensis | reverse complement strand
GATTGGCACCTGCACCGAATTATATTTTTGTTTCTTTTCATTTAAGACAGTTTATAGTGTAAATAGATAACGTAGTAAATTTTTTTTATGGATTATATTGTAGATGGATGATATGGTAAGTTGATCCGTAAATGTAGCCAATTTTATTTTGTTTTTCTTATTTAAGGTCGCAGTTTATATGGTAGTGGATAATATTGCAAATTTTGTGGATTATACTGTAGATGGATGAAATGACATGGTGGCAGCTTATACTGTAGATGGACAAGATATTAAATTTTGTTGATTATATTGTAGAAGGGTGAGATAGTAAACTTGACTATTTAACTGGCGTTTTTGGTTAAGATATATTTTCTTATTTATTTTGATAAATTATAAATAAGTTAACTTAATAAAAGATTAAGATTGACATTATTTTATATTTTAGAAGAAAAATCAATAATGTAAAATAATTTAATAAAATAAAAAATTATAAAAAATATTTTTAATGAATATTTAAAATAAATTATTTTTACAATATTTTCAAAATTAAAATACTTAATTAATTTCATGGTTTTATAAATATGACAATTATTGATCCAATAAACCCTTCGTAGTTAATTTATTTTCTGATTAATAACTATAGTGTAATACTTAATTCATCATAATCGAAATTACTTGTAATACGTCCAATTGCGTGGTGCTCATCGAGGTTAGAAATTGTTCAATGCAACCTGCCACTGAAGACCACACTTCATCGAAAGTTTCCACACTGGTCAATCAAAAACAAACTGATTAAAAAATAATTTCGGACAAAAATATTATATAATAATATCAAATGCAATTCGAAACGAACAAAACAATTGTATGTATTACCTTGGGAAGTTTGACAAGATAGCGACCAGTCGAATAAACTGAATACATAATTTTTTCCGAAATTCGATACCGGGAGTGCTTTTAATGGAGTCGTAATAATGATGATTCTGAATAAAAAGAATGAGTTGATCAATGTCGAAAAATTATTCTACGAACTAATCCGACCCTATCCAAGAATGGATTCAAAATTACTGTCAGTCTGCCGAGGAAGATCGACGGCCATACTACTTCGAAATATACTGTAGATCGCTCAATCTACAAGAGATTTAATCAGTACAGAGGTGCAATACATCAATTCCATGCAACACTCGAATAAGAGTGATTTCATTACCTAATGTACATAGAATTTATAGAAGGCCTCTCTCTCTTATTGGCCCTTCACAGTCTCCATTATGTGGATTGATTCTCTCTTCAATTGGCCACTCTCCTTGGCCTATTTCTACATTTGTTTGGCCACACTCTTCATGCCTCCACGCTTATAATTTTAAGACCATAATTTGTTGAGATATTAACAATCCATTCTAAATTAACATCTAGGATACTTAGATCCACAAAATCCTCACAAGAACCCCTAATATCTCTCTAACTCTCACATCCTCTTGAGATCTTTTAAACTAGGGAAAATGTTATGAGGAAAATCACTTTATGGAATGGGGTAAACTACAACGGGTAAACCACAACAGACGAAATGAATGCAAAAATCAACTCTAATCCAAAGTATGTTATATAAATGCAAATGCTAACAAGACAAGATAAAGACAGTACCTCTCTAGACGTTCAATGAAGACCATCGTTGAGCACTTGACTCAAAGATTTATAACTCCAACTTGTCCTCAACAACCAAGATACTCAAGCATATGGTGATAATATATAATGTTATCACATACAATAGTATAATCCATTAAGATTCATAACAAATAATCCCATGAAATAATAATTTAAATATTTGCAATATATCTATTAGACGGGAAAAGAGTATTTCTATTAAAAATGATCAAGAAAAGTGTATGAGTGGCAAACTTTTGTTTCGGCAAGTTTCAGAACCAAGAAACTAAGTCCCTTCCAGCTGGGCCTCCACCACTTCAATCCTCCACCAAAGGAAAGCTCGTATAAGAGAGACAATGAGGTTTTGCATCAAAGAGGGAAGAGCTTGGAGGTTGAACAATGTGTTCAGACTTTAAAGGACAAATGGATGCAGACTCAATATGAAGTGAAAATTTCTCCAGAGTATATTTCCTCTCAAAATTTGAATTCTCTCATTTTCCAGGGTTTGGATTCGAGTGTATGGAGAGTCAAGGATCATGGACCTCGTGACGTGACATGGAAACCTGACACAATTTTTTATTTTGAGTACCAAACTCGTTGTACATGGGTTGTATTGGTGCAACCTACGTGTACGCATGATGTCTAATTGGTAGGGAGTGCATATGTGGAAAAATATGATTTTTTATCGTTGGGAAGTGCAAAAGAGAACTTCAAGCCTGCATAGGGAAATGTTAAAGGCCCTTTGAGAAAGTTGAATGGAGTGAGGAAAAACTTGTTATAATAGATGCCCCCTAATGTGTGAGGTCAGAGGAGTATCTGTAATGACCGAAATACATTATATTTCCCAGAAGTGGAGTAATGGAAACTCAGTTGGAAGAACTAGTTTGTCTATTATTGATGATGATCCTAGAACTGTCAGGGAGGTAGTCGATTCAGAGGATGGAAATCTCTGGAAAAGGGCCATGGAAGAAGAAATGGCATCTTTGGATAAGAATGAGGCTTGGGATCTAGTGCAGCTGCCAACTAAAAGAAAGCCCATTGGCAGCAAATGGGTATTTAAAAAGAAGTTGAATGCAGAAGGAAAAGTGGAGAAATACAAAGCTCGATTAGTAGCAAAGGGTTATTCCCAGGTTGAGGGAATTGATTTTGGTGAGATTTTTTCTCCTGTTCAGTAAGGAGCAATGGAAACTCGCATGAAGAACTAGTTTGTCTATTATTGATGATGATCCGTGAACTCACTGTGGAGGTAGTCGATTTAGAGATGGAAATATCTCGAAAAGGGCCATGGAAGAAGAAATGGCATCTTGGATAAGAATGAGGCTTGGGATCTAGTGTACCGCCAACTGAAAAGAAATCCCATTGGCAAAATGGGTATTTAAAAAGAAGTTGAATTAAGAAAGTGGAGAATAATAAAGTTCGATTAGTAAAGGCAAAGGGTTATCTCCTTTGAGGGAATTGATTTTGTGAGATTTTTTCTCATGGCAAGGCTATTAACCCTTATAAGATGACTTTTTATCCTGCTGTTGTCACGATTTGATTTTGAAATAGAATGTGATGGATGTGAAGACTTACATTCCTGGGCAAGGACTGAAGAAGAACGGCAGCTATGCTGTGAAGTTGAAAGAAGGAGTCGGTATGTCGAAAAAGTCCCCGATGGTTTAAAACACCACCAATGATGTGGTATCAAAATTTGATACTTTTATGTTGGGACTCGATTTCACAAGAAGAAAAGAGGATCACCGTGGTGTATTCTAAATTAATTGGTGATCATTTGATTTATTTGGTCTTGTATGTGGATGATTATGTTACCATAGGAAACAACAAGAGATTATCCGTGATGGTTCCTGTCCTCTAAATTCATTACGAAGGATTTTGGTTCTTCAAATTTCATTTTGTGCATTGAAATTAAAAGAGATCGTAAAAGGAGGAAACTCAGGTTAAATCAGAGAATATGTCGAGACAATATTTTATAGGTTTAATACGCGTGAATGTATACCGGTTAAGGTTCCTATTCCCGCTGGTGTAAAGTTATTTATGGATTAGTGTCCCAAGACATGAAGAAGAGGATACATGTCTCATGTTCCATATGCGAAAATTTGGCGCTTGATGTATGTACGGTCTCAGATGCTAGACCGACATTGCACATGCGGAGTTTGAGCGTGTATATGTCAACCAGGGAAGAGCATCGGACAACAAGAAAAGAGTTTTCGCATTTGTGTGGCAATCGCTAGCTATGGATTGAAGCACAAGGAAGGCAGAGATTGGACATAGTGGTTGATATACATGGCTTTGTGGATGTAGACTGGCCTGGAGATCTGGATCGGTAGGAGATATACAAGCCGGTATGTGTTTAACTTGTTTGGAGGATAAATAAGTTGCATGAGGAAAAGACGTCAGAGTGGCATCTCTCTTCTAACTATAGAACCAATCGCTACGGCAGCCACCATGCAAAAGTACAGCCGTCATGGTTACAAAGATTGTGTTCGTGTATTGGGTTGGTACAAGAAGTCGAAGGATAGAGTGTGACAACCGAAAGTGCAATTTTCTGGCGAAGAACCCGACTATTATTCAAAGACAAAGCATACTTGGATGTTCAATATCACTTTGTAAGACATGATTGAAGAAAAAGAAAGTATCATTGATGAAGGTGACACTTTGAAGAATGTTGCAAATTCATTAACAAAATCAGTGAGCACCGAAGTTCTCTTGGTGTAGTGATCCATGGGCTTCGTTGCCCGATTAAGTTGACTATGTAACCATGTGGTTCATAAAAGAAGTCGCAACAAGCGGAGGAACTGCTGTGTTAATTTCGCAACAAGTAGTGGCGGTTCAGCATCCGCTATGCACGAAGTTAGGCTATTTGTACTCTCTAAAAGTAGGGTTCGGGCACACTTCATTTTTTCTGACTACATATTTCCGACCACATGATATTTAGGTGGTTTTCGGCACATTGTTTTTGTCGATGGTTTTCTATTTCCTAAGCATAAATAGGGTTTTGGACTAATCCGTCATTGGGTTAGGGTTTTGGATGTCACTGGTCCTATATGTATATTGTGATTGTAAACAATGTAACACAATGTATGAATATAATATTTGTTGGTTTTCCTCAGTTTGGATTTCTGTGAAAATCTCCGTAGCCGTTTGTATTTACATTATATCTTTTTTTGCTCCTTTTCAATATCAGCTATGTGAGATATCAGACAAGGTTGTAATTTATATGCCATGTTTTTATGAGTCCACTCGTGAAAGGCTATTGTTTCTCCTGGGGGTCATCTCATGTCACCATAGATAGATCCCACTATTGTTCCACCTAGACAATGTCACAAGCAGTATCTCATACTACAAATCCATCTTCACAATCTTTTCAAAAGGAGAACATAAGGATATTGAAACCACTACAACCTCAGTCCAAGCACCTCTATCCAACATAAGAAGTTCAATAAGATTTCAACAAAGTGTAAATATTCATTTTGCACACATGCATCGCATATAGAGAGACTGATTAAAAATTTCCAACCCCTTCTAGCCACGTTCGTGGATAATCTTCAACAAGCTAAGAAGTGAAACTTCTCCACCAAGGCAAAGCAACTCATCAAGATGCATATTCAAAAACGCTCTCTCTCCCCTAAGAACTCAACGAATGGAGACCATTTCTTCCTAAAAAAAGAGGATTGATCTAGGTGGATAATTGTGGCCACCCATCTTGCGTAATTCTGGCCGGCTTTTAGCAGTTTTTAACTTCTATGGCCTAAATGAAGGTTTTGGGATATAGCTTCTCATTGATAAATAATGCTCTAATTGAGCCCCCAAAATTAATCTCCTCTTTGATACCTTTCCAACGATTTATTGTGTGCCCCAAACGAAGATCACATGTAAATTTTACGCCCTTGGGAAGTTGATAAATCAAACTCAATACATGCAACAACATATACCTTATAATTTCTATAAAAAAAATAACATATCATTATTAGAAAAAATCAAATTTCACATAGTTATTCACACAATTTCTATAAATATAAATTAGATATTCCCAAAGCTAATTTAGTTTCCTACATTTTAATATTTTTACACTATATTCAAATTCATAGATTGTTTTTTCTATGTATTCATTGCCACCAATGCATCAATATGAGAAACCATTATTAGCTTGGACATCCTCCAATTAAAATTTTACTAGAAATATTAATACATTAAAGAAAAATAGATAAATTAAAATAATTATTCATAATAAAATAACACAACAAAATATATAATTTATGTAAATAATATTTTCTTTGTTAATTATATAATGGGTTGAGAATATTACATAATTCTTTCGATCCTAAAAGATACCAGACAAGGTATGATATGACATAAGTCTAACTACTACTAGATCAATTTCTTCTTCTTTACAAGATGTATTGCTAGGATTTCCAAAATGAAATTTTCATTTGGTCTTGTTGTACTTAATCACCCTCCAAAACTACCATTATTATGTCCTTATTTGAAAATTCATCTCCAAATACATCTCACAGTGCTCACAAGTTTTTAATATATATACCATCATCATCTTCAGTATATTTATGAGCAAACAAAAAAAATCTAACTTATTTTTCAATATTTTATATATCCTTCAAAGAAAATTTACTAGATAAATCCTTTTCATCACTTTCACTTTTGGTTTACTAGATTCATATTCAAATTTATTAACACATAATTCCACCAACTATAAGATTAGGTATTGAAATTTTTTACGACATAATTCCAAGAAATTGAATGCCATATATCTATGGCTGATATAATTTTGATTTTGATTTGCATTTAAAATGGTTGATATGGTTGATATGGCTGACATAATTTTGATTTTGATTTTGTATTTAAAATAGTTGTCTTGGTTATAAAAAACAAAACAGATACCTTTTGACTTTTTAAAAAGGTTTATTTAACTATTTTTTCTAACTCTATTACCACAACAAAATATTATTATGTAAATTTGAAAAAAAAATGAATCATATATTACATAGAATATAGGATGCCAATAACTCAAGATAGGTATGGAGGCTGATCTGATGAATGGGTGTAATCATTCCACGCATGAGTAAAGGCAAGAGAAAAGGATCCCAAAAAAATCTTAGAAGCATAGAAGTAAAATGCCCGTAAAATGTTGAACCATATCATTTGTTTGTCAAAAAAAATGTTGAACCAGATCATTTGTTTGTCATAATTGATTACCAGATGCAACGAATTATGTTTCTGTTTCTTTCCATTTAGGGTTTTCATAAGAGTAGAAGTAAAATGTCCATAAAAACTTGAAACAAAGCATTTGTTCATGATAATTGATTGGCACCTGCACCGAATTATATTTTTGTTTCTTTTCATTTAAGACAGTTTATAGTGTAAATAGATAACGTAGTAAATTTTTTTTATGGATTATATTGTAGATGGATGATATGGTAAGTTGATCCGTAAATGTAGCCAATTTTATTTTGTTTTTCTTATTTAAGGTCGCAGTTTATATGGTAGTGGATAATATTGCAAATTTTGTGGATTATACTGTAGATGGATGAAATGACATGGTGGCAGCTTATACTGTAGATGGACAAGATATTAAATTTTGTTGATTATATTGTAGAAGGGTGAGATAGTAAACTTGACTATTTAACTGGCGTTTTTGGTTAAGATATATTTTCTTATTTATTTTGATAAATTATAAATAAGTTAACTTAATAAAAGATTAAGATTGACATTATTTTATATTTTAGAAGAAAAATCAATAATGTAAAATAATTTAATAAAATAAAAAATTATAAAAAATATTTTTAATGAATATTTAAAATAAATTATTTTTACAATATTTTCAAAATTAAAATACTTAATTAATTTCATGGTTTTATAAATATGACAATTATTGATCCAATAAACCCTTCGTAGTTAATTTATTTTCTGATTAATAACTATAGTGTAATACTTAATTCATCATAATCGAAATTACTTGTAATACGTCCAATTGCGTGGTGCTCATCGAGGTTAGAAATTGTTCAATGCAACCTGCCACTGAAGACCACACTTCATCGAAAGTTTCCACACTGGTCAATCAAAAACAAACTGATTAAAAAATAATTTCGGACAAAAATATTATATAATAATATCAAATGCAATTCGAAACGAACAAAACAATTGTATGTATTACCTTGGGAAGTTTGACAAGATAGCGACCAGTCGAATAAACTGAATACATAATTTTTTCCGAAATTCGATACCGGGAGTGCTTTTAATGGAGTCGTAATAATGATGATTCTGAATAAAAAGAATGAGTTGATCAATGTCGAAAAATTATTCTACGAACTAATCCGACCCTATCCAAGAATGGATTCAAAATTACTGTCAGTCTGCCGAGGAAGATCGACGGCCATACTACTTCGAAATAAACTGTAGATCGGTCAATCTACAAGAGATTTAATCATACAGAGGTTCAATACATCAATTCCATGCACACTCAAATAAGAGTGATTTCATTACCTAATGTACATAGAATTTATAGAAGGCCTCTCTCTCTTATTGGCCCTTCACAGTGTCCATTATGTGGATTGATTCTCTCTTCAATTGGCCACTCTCCTTGGCCTATTTCTACATTTGTTTGGCCACACTCTTCATGCCTCCACGCTTATAATTTTAATACACAAGAGACCATAATTTGTTGAGATATTAACAATCCATTCTAAATTAACATCTAGGATACTTAGATCCACAAAATCCTCACAAGAACCCCTAATATCTCTCTAACTCTCACATCCTCTTGAGATCTTCTAAACTAAGGAAAATGTTATGAGGAAAATCACTCTATGGAATGGAGTAAACCACAACAGATGAAATGAATGCAAAAATCAACTCTAATCCCAAGTATGTTATATAAATGCAAATGATAAACAAGACAAGATAAAGACCCTACCTCTCTAGACGTTCATGAAGACCATCGTTGAGAACTTGACTCAAAGATTTATACCTCCAACTTGTCCTCAACAACCAAAATACTCAAGCATATGGTGATAATATATAATGTTATCACATACAATATTATAATCCATTAAGATTCATAACAAATACGCCCATGAAATAATAATTCAAATATTTGCAATATATCTATTAGACGGGAAAAGAATATTTCTATTAAAAATGATCAAGAAAAGTGCATGAGTGGAAAACTTTTGTTTCGGCACGTCTCAGAACCAAGAAACTAAGTCCCTTCCAGCTGGGCCTCCACCACTTCAATCCTCCACCAAAGGAAAGCTCGTATAAGAGAGATAATGGGGTTTTGCATCAAAGAGGGAAGAGCTTGGAGGCTGAACAATGTGTTCATACTTTAAAGGAAAAATGGATGCAGACTCAATATGAAGTGAAAATTTCTTGAGAGTATATTTCACTCAAAATTTGAATTCTCTCATTTTCCAGGGTTTGGATTCCAGTATATGGAGAGTCAAGGATCATGGATCTCGTGATGTGACATGGAAACCTGAGACAATTTTTTATTTTGAGTATCAAACGCGATGTACATGGGTTGTAGTGGTGCAACCTACGTGTACGCATGATGTCTAATTGGTAGGGAGTGCATATGTGGAAAAATATGATTTTTTATCTTTGGGAAGTGCAATAGAGAACTTCAAGCCTGCATAGGGAAATGTAAAAGGCCCTCTGAGAAAGTTGAATGGGGTGAGGAAAAACTTGTTATAATAGATGCCCCCTAATGTGTGAGGTCAGAGGAGTATCTGTAATGACCGAAATACATTATATTTCCGAGAAGTGGAGTAATGGAAACTCAGCTCGAAGAACTAGTTTCTCATGAGAATATTACAATCCATAATGACTTTGTACACATTGCTGCCAAAGTGAATTACACTGCAGATCCATGTGGAAATATATCAAACTATTGTTCATGGCCATGAATAGGAAATACAAAGTAGATGTGTGCCATAAGATTTCATAGTAAAGAACAAGGCCCAGTGGAAACCAGTCTCAAAATCAATCTGAAGATATCTATATACAACGGAGTACAATCTGATCTCCCATGATCACTGAAGTCATATAGGTACTGGTCCAATGAATGATAGAAACGACTCAGGAAAGATGCTACTGTAAACTGATGTCTTCAAGTCTTCTACACAATCCTCCAAAGGTGAAAGTATACATCATATGAATAGAGGAGTTGGCATTGAACACAATCAGACTTCATTTGATTATCGGTCATTGAAGTATGTCATTATCAATCACAATACAACCTATTGATAATGAAAGTATGAATCAATGCACTGAATGCATTCTTACAAGTGCGAATAAAGGTGTTTAGGTCGAACAATTGAATAATCCATTGATCAGGAGACATTGATGTATTCCCAACCACCAATGGCAAACAAACCTGCTAATGATGATTGCAAGCCTCTAGGTACTCATAGGACTCTAGTCCTTGCTTCCAGAATAGATGAGTTGAAGTCGATGGAAGGAGACCTACTAAAAGGAGAACATTAAGGCATCTCTCATAATTTAGCATGAGGTATAAAGAAATAACTTGATGATTTGGAGGAACTCAAACGAAGAGGATGTTCATGAACCAATGACCTTGTGCGTGTTTCACATGCATCAGATGCAAGTAGTGCATGGAATATACCCTTTGAATATCAATCAATAAGGAAATATTTGGACAAAGGAGAGGAAACCACAAATAAGGCTAATGGTATCCAAGACACTATAGGAATCCTAATGTGTGAATAGATTTCTTGTTGTCCAACACAAGGGAAACTCCCCAGTCAATGACCAATGAGGAGATGTCGACTGTTAGGTTGAAGATTACCTACCCATAATAAAAGTAAGATGAGGGTACATGACATGACTACAACTTCATGTAACTATGAGAGACACTGAGGGTATGGTCGACATGCAAAGTCAATATTTCTGAGGAATGGCCGGCATAGGCTTATAAACATCCTTTGAACAAGAGCATGAGAGATATGGAGGACTCTGACAAAATATACTTGATAACGAAACTTTTTGATGCAAGAGGAATCAATCAAACTCTCCATAGGGACTGGAAGAATAACCAGTCAGAGGAGTAAAATCTAAGTAAGAGGCTCAACCTCCTCAGGTCATGCTCAACCCAAACATTGGATGATAAGTGGAGTCAAAAGTTTGTGCTTTGTTCAAAGATGACACAATTGCTTCCTATATGAGATAATATTCTTTTCCCTCACAGTATTTTTTGTTTTTTCATAGGGAAATGAATGTTATGATACAACGGAGGAAATGAGTGTCGCAAGTAAGAAACTAGTTGTTGGATTACTGAGAGGGTGGGTGAATAAAAAATAGAGAAATTTAATCATTTTTCACCATAAAATGCAAGCGTTATATCAATGTCGCATTATCATCCAATAGTTGCATATTAAATAAACAATGAACAAATGAGCAATCACACACATACACAGTACATCAGTGTTTTGCGTGGAAACCCAAAGCTAAAGAAAACCACAAAATTCTTTTTCTTATATGTATTTAAGAATTAAATTCATTGGAAGCACCAACTTCGTTTGTTTTCCAATTGCAACTGGAAGGAAGCTCCAATCCCTTAGTTTCTCAGGCTACAACCTGAGGGAAGATCCAACTCCCCAATTCTATGGCTACAACCATAAGGATGATACAAACCCCTATGTTTTCAAGATACAACCCGAGGGGAACTACAACTCTCCAATTATTTGGCTACAACCAGAAGGAGGCTACAAACCCCTATATTTTCTGACTACAACAGAAAGGTGGCTAAAACCACCTTTTCTTGCCCCGTCCAACCACCCTGACGTATAACTAGAATCATGGAACCACTGTCACACTATCACTATTAGATATACTGTTGTAAACATGTACCAATCAACCTGCACCAACAACATATACCAATAACCTGAACCATGCATCAATCTGTACCTCAACCTATAATCAACCTGAACCATAAGCAAGTTCATCAACCATGCACCAACCTATACCAAATAGCCTGTAATCAACATGTACCATGAACAAGTGCATCAACCATGCACCAAACCTGTATGAATAACCTGTCCAAACAACCTATTAAAACAACTTGTATCATCAATCTTATCAACCAAATTAGATCTACTCACCAAGATAAATCACCAAGACAAATCTGAAAGATGTGCATCAACCAAGCATAACAAAACAACTCATAATCATCACCAAGATCAATATGTGCTTCTAATAATATACCAATAATGTTTGGATTTACTTAGTGTAATTGTCATTGAAACCATGCAAAGCTATAATAACTTACTTCTTATCTTCATTTATTACTTATGTCATGTGTGTTTCTTATATACTTATAATTATGAGATGCTAAAGACAACAACCATACACAAGAGAACACCCAATTTTTTTATAAAAAAGAACATGCAAAGAAAGAGTTTCCAAACACAGATTCACCAAACTTCCCTTGGGATCTCCCTCTTCGTCACCTTAGAGAGAAATGAAAAGACCTCACCCCTTCATTCTTTATGGCCTCAATGTTGGCGATTGTTTCATTCTTTCGTCTGCCTCTGTGTTGGGTATGTGTTATATTCTTTGCATGTGTGTGTAGGTGCGTCAGATATGACAACTGCGTCTGACAATCCCTCTAGTAGTGGTCTTTGTGTTGTGTGCGCTAGGCGCTTTCCTATGGGGGTCCCATCTTTGTGTTGTGTGCATTGGGTGCTTTCCTATGGGGTCCTAGGGGGAAATGGCTTCCGGGTTACATGTGAAGTTATTCGAAATCCAAGGTAGTCCGCCCGGGGTAGTGCCCCGAAAAAAGTTTTTGGGCGGTTTTTGCTATTTTTAGCAGATTTTGCTATTTTTAGCGGTTTTCTAAATTAATCATGTATTAAGGGATTACGGTTTTGGTATCTACGGAATACCTAAAAACATTGTATATATTGTATGGTGAATGGTGAAATTTGATATAATCAATATAAGAAAGGTTTTCCCAGTTGAGGGTTTCCAGTATAAAATCTCTGTGTACTCTGTGTATGAGCCATTGATTAAATTATGTTTTTCTTAAGAATCTATATGCATTGCTTTACTTCACAGTTCTAAAACTTACACTCTGCAGCACTGTTGAGACTCAGTTTTTGTTCGACCTGTCTCTTTCCTTAACCAAATTCACCTTACTATTCAATCTAGCCAACATGCCCTGATTGAAAGACTCAACCAAATTGTTGAACCGAATCTCTCAATTGCTTGTCTTGCCAAATGAGCACTCTCTTAATTATATAGGCATGTTATCCCTTCAATAGGTGTGTCTGTTTAACCTGGAGGGTTGCAACCCTTCATTTCTGGAATTCGATGTCTTAACTGGGTGCACATCCCTTCAATGGGATCCCATCGCATGTTTTGCATGTCACCTCTTTTTCACATCTTGCCCGAGTTGGTCTTCTTCATGGGAACGTCCCCTCCAGTCACGATCTACCCATGCCTCGCCGATGCGTAATGTTTTTTACTTGGGTGCCGAATTCAAGTTAGTTTCGCATCACCGACCCATCTCTTGGCTTGGCATCCACAGCTTGTCTGATTGTTGGGAAACTTCCCTTGGCACATGGCCAAGGCTAGGAGCCTTTCCAATCTTCATTTAATGGACTCCCCTTAGTGCACCCAAGGAATACAAGTTATGAAACTCTTCATTTTGCAAGTTTGGTTGGTTGGGCGCTTTCAAAACTGTCATGTCTACTTGTCATACTTCTTTTTTCAGTGAGGGAGCCCATGTCCACCAACGATGCCTGCTTTCCTGTGCCATTAGTTAAGTATTCAAACTTAACTTACTTCGCAATTCACGACATGGAGAAGTCATATTTGTCACAACAACATGCCCAAGGACACCCACTTTTTATATAAAGTGAGAGAGCTCCCTCCAACTCGCTTGGCTCATATGTCTCGTCATGTGGAAGGATCGCACACACTCAAGTGCACTCTTGAAGTGTGACGTGCTCCCCCACTCAATGTGTTTCCCTTCCTCAGAAATCTTAACATGCTCAACCTGTTGTGACCACTAATGATGTTCGTCCTTCTTCCTTGATTCTGCCTCATGTCTCCCTGTTGTGTCATTACTCTAACTATTTTTTGTGTCAATGTGTGTTTGATCCCCTCATTCCTTAGCTAATTCGATTGTCACACTAAATTCACAAGAACTCATCCCAAACATCAAAATCACTCATTTCTCTTCACAATTGTTCAACTCTCACATCCTTCAAGTTAGCTTCATGTCCATCGCGACACCTTTATGAAACAAATTGTAGTTGTGTTGGAGATGTTGTTTAGTGTTTTTTGATGTCATTCCTGTGTTAATGGAAGTTAGCTCGTTTTTGTCTCCATGAAAATGAGCCAACATTCCCTTGCGCTAGTTTGGGGCTAGAAGAGGGAATCCAACCAAGCTGCCACTTCCATCCTCATCGACTTGCGACACTTCAGCATAATTCTATGTTAGATACATGAATAGTGGGACATGGGAACCGATTCGACCATTTCTCTCCTCCACAAGATGCTCAAGTTCTGGATCGTAAATCCAATTTATGACTGTAAGTGTTTCTGCGCTCAGTTCAACTTTCTTCTCGGCATGCTTGTACCAAGGTTGTTTTTCCTCTTCTTCGCACACATGTTTCACAACTTTCTCCACTTTCCTTTCCTTGGGTTCGAGCCTCTTCATTTATTATTCCTCCCACCTTGACATACTCTCTTCGTAAAAGTCTGTGAATGTTTAGGGACTATTCCCAAGATGTCCTCTATATTGTCAACTCGCCACTGTAATTCTTCCAACAATTTTGATTTTTATGAGCCCTTTGTTTCATATATGTCTTCACTTCATTTGTTGGTGTCTGTGCAAGGTTGTTGGTTGTCCACCAACTACAAGGAAGACATATTCATTCCTTTACTTTCCCTTATCATATGCACTGGCCATGGATCCTATCCTGGCATGATATCCAAATAGTCAACGTTCGGAATGGGAATACATTTCTCTGTCTACAATAATTTCTACCCCAAAATAACTTCATAAACATCTAGTGGAACAACAAAAAAACTCATCCTTCTAGTCTAGTCTCCAAGTTTCATAAATATATCCTTCGTTGTGAATTCAATCTCTTATTCTCCTGAGTTGACTTCTTTGAAAGATGTTTGTGCCTTCTCATAATGCAATCCAAGATTTCGCACAACATTATCCCTCATGAAGTAATGGGTCGCATTGTTGTCCACCATAGCCAAAGTCATCTTCCCATTGATCTATACCTGAACATAACTAAGTTTTGTCCCATCTTATTCTTGAGTGATTGTCGTTTGTTCCCCTCTAAGAGCACACAAAACCTGCAACACACTTATAGATGGGTTCTCTGCCTGCTCTATGGAATTCACATTGTGTTTCCTCACTAGAAAATTCTTGGCATAATGTTATTTCAGGCATATCCAACAAGAAACTGGCTTCTTTTCCTTATGTGTTTCTGGTTTCTTTGAACGATATTCATTATTCTTAGATGCCTTCATCTTTCGACCAGAACATGCCCAAAAAACGTCATTTAGGGCCTCAAAACGGCTTTGAAAGTTCAGGACCCGAAAACCTGCTAAAAATAGTAAATTAGCGAAATTTCCATAAAATTGTTTTGAGCCAGTTGGAAAAGTTGGGTGGCCATTGATATCCACCTAGATCATCCCACCCAAGTCTTCTCTACCAACTCTACACTAAGCTTCACAATTCACTACTCTGATACCATCTGTCACGGGCCTGGCGAGCCTGTGGTCAGGTGGTGGAATCGCCTAACACTCCCAGTCATCGTGCAATACTGCAATCGTTTGTTTACCAACAAAGTTGTAATAGATTACTTGAATTTTACTATGCCTAGGTCTTATCTTCATTTATAATAAGCATTATATGTGTGTTGTATCATGTTTTCGTCGTAGGGTCGGCATGTTGTGCGAATTGTCGATACATTTTTAAGTTTTTTTAATATTAATGTTTTAGATTAATTATGTATTATTTTCAATAAGGTTTATATTTACTTATACTATAATTGTCACGGGCTTAGCGAGCCTTCGGTCGGGCGACGAAATCACCAGAAGTCATGCAAAGCTATTATAAATTACTTCTTATCTTCATTTATTACTTATGTCATGTGTGTTTCTTATATACTTAGCAACATGGGATAGTAAAGACAACAACCATACACAATAGAAATGAATTTTTCAACATGGGTGACCAAACCGGCCTAGCACCCAAAATTTGTATAAAAACGAATAGCAGTGAGAGCTCAACTCATGTCATACAAATAAAGAGTTTCCAAACACAGATTCACCAAAATTCCCTTGGGCTCTCCCTCTTCGTCACCTCATCTAGAAATGAAAAGAACTCACCCCTTCATTCTTTATGGCCTCAATGTTCTTCGCACAATGCACCCAACTCATGGGATTTTCCACACGTTCACCTGTACTCAGCCACAGGCACGTCCAACTCAACAGATGTTCTGTCTCACTGCGTTACACAGGAGAATCATCTGGAGTATCATCTCAACTCTCTGCACAGAGGAGAATAGTAAACCCATCACATGGGATCCTACACCCCTCACAAGGGTACACAACATTCCATCTTCGTCTCAGAGAGGAAAGAGACACCCAACTCATGGGATTCCTCACCCCACGCATGGGCACACAAGTTAGGTTCACACTGGTAAATTTGGGGCCACTCAAATTCCTCATGCCGAAAAGAATTGAGCACTTTGGTGAGTGCATCAACGAGAGGGAGATTGAGCTAGTGAGGGACATGATTTGAGCTGCTTGTTTTATACTTGATTTTGAGATGGAACTGTTGTAGGTATGTGGACCACTTTTGATGGCAGTCATTCTACAACTTCCCCTGTGTCTGTATGAACTGTAGAGGCTTGTGATCAATGTGGATTATTGTCTCCTTTCCTAGAATGTAATGTTTCCATTGACGACAGACTTTCACAATGGAATACATTTCTTTGTCATAGGTGAGGTATTTCTGGACAATATTTGAGAGTATCTCACTATGGTATGTTATTTAATGACCATGTTGAGTGAGGACTACGCCTACAACATATTCAAATCCATAAGTCTCAATCTCGAATGGTAGTTGCAGGTCAGGTAAGGAGAGTACTGGAGCTGAGCACGAGCGATGCTTGAGATCATAAAATGCATGTTGTTGTGCCTACCCCCATGGGAATTTTTCCTTTCCACCTCCCTTGGTTACTTGGGTGAGGTCCCATGCAATATGGGAGAATCCCAACACAAACCTTCAATAGAATTTTTCAAGTTCCAAGAAGCATCAAAGATCATTTAGTGTGGTCGGGGCTGGCCAGTTACGAATGAATTGGATATTAGATGGATACACATGTACCCCATCTTAATCAACAAATTTTACCAAGTATTGGACCCTGATCATTCCAAAGGAGAATTTTTCCAAGTTGGCATATAGTGTGTGCTGCCGCAGAGTGCCCAAAACTTGTTGAATTTGTTGCATGTGATCCTCCTAGGTTGTTATGAAAATGAGGATGCCATCCATATATACAACCAAAAAAGAGTTGGTGAAGGGTGTAAATACATCATCCATCAATATCATGAAATTTGTTTGTGCATTTTTTAAGCCAAAGGGAATGACCATCCATTCGAATAGACCTTCTAAAGCTTTAAAAGAAACTAATAGTAAAACAAAATGTAAAACAAACTAAAAAAATTTAGCATACCTAGACTAGCAGCAATTGCCCGCAGCTACAAATGATAACACCAACCACCAAAGTTCGTCCTCATCTACGTCTTCCAGCACCACCGCCCACCCACAACTACGTCTACCAGCACCAACGTTTGCCCACAACTATCAACTATCTACTATGACAACTATCACCTATCCACAACTATCCACAACTATCAACATCACAAGTTCGGGAAAATAATGAGGTGAGCAATGTGCGGGTAATATATAAACAATTTCTTGGTCGAAAGGTTCTTTCGACCCAAAGAGTCTTTTGGCCAAAAAAATGTTTGGCCTACAGCCGAGGCCATCGTCCCAGTACCAATGTCTTTCGGCCAAAATAATTATTAGTTTATTCGAAACAATGTTATTAGGAATTTGGGAAACCTGATTCTCACAAAAGTGTTACCCAAATTTGTGATTTTACCCTACAATCATCATTCTTCTTATTTACACTAATGATAGTGTTCTTATGTTTATGAGTCCCTATGACCTTAATTAGCAACTAATAAGCCACAAAGACTTCTACTCTAGTATGGGTATGAATGTGAATACTAAAAAAATGAAGGTTAAGATAATCAAATCCAAAAATATCACCTACGATACTTTCTTATATGAAAACACTAACATGGAGGAAGTACCTTCATACAAATATCTTGAAATTGATAATCATCAAAAGCTCAAATGGAACTATAGAGTTGATAAAATAATAAATGGAGCATGGAAATCTTATTATGATCTTGACAACAAGTGTAAATTAGCATACCTTTATCTCTAGGATAAGGAAAAATTCATTTTATGCTCTCCTCACTCTTTTTATCTTATATAGATGTGAATTTTACATATTTGTTATCTCTAGAGAATCCTGGAGAAAGATGGATTATATCCAAAAGAATTTTATAAATTATAATCTTAAAATTAAAGGCAATACATTGTGTCCTATCCTCCTCATAGAAGCGACCATTTCCCCCATTGAGAGCACATCCACTATTATGTACTTAATTTAAAATAACAAATAAAAACATGAATGACAATAGGCTCCCAAAAACTTCTTCAAAATCCATCCAAAACCACTAATTACTCAATTGGGGATGGCATAAAGATGGCAATTCTTGGCATTGATCTCTACCTGAACATAACTAAGTTTCATCCCGTTGTGGTCTTGAGTGACTATTGGTTGTGCCCCTATAACATCACTGAAAACTTGTAGCACACTTACACATGAGTTCTCTTCCTTCTCCATGGAATTCAAAAACTGGTTCCTAGCAATCCAAGCTTGGTTTCCTGGACCAAACTAAGTTTTCAAAGCTTCTTTCATCTCTGCATAATTTTCACTCTTTTCGGTGATCCTTCTAGCTCCAAAATATTCAACTTGGTTCCTCGAACAAAGTTTCACAGTCGCTATCAAGTACATTGCAACAACATTTACCTTGGCCTCATCTGGACTTCCATTCATCTATTCCAAGTACTGCTCCATATCCCAACAAAAGTTGCCTAATATCTTTGTGTTTTGAGTTTCGCCATATCGCTCTGGTTCCTTCATCTTAATTCACATATGCACAACAGACGAGCTTCACCCACTAGATACAACTAATTTAAAAAATGTGATGGTGTCTTCCTTTTCTTTCAACTTCATCTAGAGAAAATCTATCATATCTTTTGTTGCCTTAAGTCTATCACGCATATCTTCACGAGTGTTGGAAAACAGGTCTATTGTTTCTTGACACTCCTTGATAGTTTCGTTAAACCTGGCCATGAGATCACTCATCCTTTCCTCATGTATTTCAACCTTCTCACCATGCATACACATTGCAATACTTCATTTGTGGAAGTCGACATCTTAAATCAGTGTGAATCCCTTCAGCGGGTGTCTGTCGCATGTTTCACATATAGCTTCTTTCAGATATCTTACCGAAGCTGGTATTCTTTATGGGGGAACACCCTTCCATCAATCTCTACCCATGCATCTCTGATGCGTCATGTTTTTTACTTGCGTGCCCAATTCAAGTGCCTTCTGCATCACCGAACCATCTCTTGGCTTGGCATCGAAAAATTGTCCCATTATTGGGAAACTTCCCTTGGTGCATGCCCAAGGATAGGAGCCTTTCCAATATTCATTTCATTGACTTCCCTTGGTTCACACAAGCCATCCAAGTTATGCAACTCTTCATTTTGCAAGATTTGTTGGTTGGGCCCTTTCACAACTGTCACGTCCGCTCGTCCAAACTTCTTTCTTCAATGAGGGTTCCCATGTCCACCAAGGGAACCTACTTTCCTACATCATCGGTTAAGTCTTCGAACTCAAATTCATTCACAAGTCATGGCATGGCGAAGTCATCTTTGGCACAACAAGATGCCCAAGGGCTCCCACTTCATCTATAAAGTGACAAAGCTCCCTCCAACTCGCTTGGCTCATATGTCTCATCATGTAGAAGGAGCACACACACTCAAGTCCACTCCTGAGGTGTGACATGCTCCCCCACTCAAAGTGTTTCCCTACCTCTGAAATCTCAACAGGCTAAACCTGTTGTGACCACTAATATATTCAATGGTTCAGATTTAAATGACTATTATAAAAATAAAACAATCAACTTTATATGATATTTTCTAAAATTTTCATATTTTTTAAGGTCATTAACTTGTGAGGTGATTTTGAGGACCTAAACAATGATTTTATCTAGTAAAAACTCACGATAATAGAGTGTACTAAGGTATACTATGTCTCTGCAACACAAATAAAATAACTTTGAGAGAGCTATCTAATGAGCTATTCTATGCACAAACAAAGGTCGTATGAGAACATTTGTAATGTATTGAGCCACCAAATATGGTAACGCCAAAAAAAACTCTCTTTTCATTATCTTTCTTTATAAAACATATACCTTGTGACATAGAACATGTATTTGATGTAGACCAATGCCATAGGACATAGAACATATGTGGCTTCAATTTAGTTTATTGTTTGATATTCTTCAAAATAATATTCAACATGATACAACATTTCCAAATTGTCACTCCCAAACCATAGAAAAACTAAATAATGGAGAGATTCCAAAATATGGAAAGGAAAAGAAAAAAAGGTGAAGTTTTGGACCTATGGTTTTATTGAAATGGACTATAACACACAATTATGCACATGCGATAATTTATAGGATACTTGTGAAGAATGGCATAAGGACATATTTCTCAAATCTAAAGAGAATTACCTCTAACTTATCCTCCATATACATAACACTTTATATAAAGAGAACATCATGGGGAAGGCATGATAATGTTAAACCTATCATTGTTTAATATGACCGTTCTATAATGGTAGTATTCCTTCTAGTGCCATAGGATATATTTTCAATGGATGATCCTCTTATTTGGATTAAAAAGACCATAGGGAGCCTCTTGAGTACCACATTCAACCATTCATATCTCTTTATTTTGGAATCAAATGAGCACCAACATATGGGATCCTAGCTTGTTGAAAAACTTCTTGGATCACTACAATGTTGAGGTTGACATTTGTACTTGGGATCTTATTTTGTGAACAAGTTTCTTAGAGTACTTCAACATTTTGATTAGTTTTTGTACTTAGGACACTATTTTGTTGGACTAATTTAGAATTGAAATCAACACTCATACATGGGACCTACTTTATTTTTGCACATAATTGTTACAAGTGTTGAGGAAAACATAATTGTTACAAGTGTTGAGGAAAACACTTCTAGAAGGGGCCCATGGGATATTAAATTTAATAGTAGGATATTAAATATTAAGAAAAAATAGTTTCATGTTTTTTAGGAATCTAATTTTCAGTTTTGCAATTCCATAAATTAGAACTTTTAGTATATGATTTTGCATATTACAAACCCCAATTTCACGCTTAATTTTCAATCACATTTAATCTATAAAAACTAAATATATAAAAATCTAGAGACTTTATTATCCCTCACAACTTTGATATATAAATAAAATAAAGAAAAAAAAATTCTTACCTTTTTTAATTACATAGTTCCATTCATAATTACAAACAATTTTTTTTTAATCATAATAGCATCATAAGAACCCTTGAAGATCTCCTAAACTTTATAAAAGGTTTGATATCTACATTTTGTTTTCCAACAACAACATAACGTTTTTTTTTGTTATTCTACCATAATCATCATGTGTAAATATGACGCTAAATTTCTCCATTTTCATAATCATCATGTGTAAATATGACGTTAAATTGCTCCATTTTCAATTTAGTTTTCTCAAATTTAAATTGCTCCATTTTCAAATTAGTTTTCTCAAATAAAAATGGAAATATCTCATTCACATTTTTATATAGTGAAAATGTTTGTAAACTAACTTAAAAAATACTAAGGAACTATTCAAAGAATTCTCTAAACCATGAGTGTATCGAATAAATCTTTGTACTTGTTTAAATGTCTAGTTTTCTTGGTAGTGATTTGTTTTGTAATGATGTTTTGTGAAATGAATTGTATGTAGCCAGACTCCATTTATATTGAATATAATCAATTGTTTATTTAATAATCGTGTATTTTCAAGAAAAGAAATACAACACATATTCTAATTAATATTGACATTTGTGCATTGAAAAATTATTGAGAAATAGATGGAGTGATTCAGGTTGATACCGGTGACCACCCATATTTTCCAACTAGATGGAGTGATTCAGGTTAATATGATCGTTCTATAATGGTAGTATTCCTTCTAGTGTCAGAGGAGACATTTTCAATGGATGATCCTCTTATTTGGATTAAAAAGACCATGGGGAAGCTCTTGAGTACCACATTCAACCATTCATATCTCTTTATTTTGGAATCAAATGAGCAATGACATATGGGATCCTAGCTGGTTGACAAACTTCTTGGATCACTACAATGTTGAGGTTGACACTTGTACTTGGGATCTTATTTTGTGAACAAGTTTCTTAGAGTACTTCAACATTTTGATTAGTACTTGTACTTAGGACACTATTTTATTGGACTAATTTAAAATTGAAATCAACACTCATACATGGGGGCCTACTTTATGGTTGCACATAATTGTTACAAGTGTTGAGGAAAACACTTCTAGAAGGGGCCCATGGGATATTAAATTTAATAGTAGGATATTAAATGTTAAGAAAAAATAGTTTCATGCTTTTTAGGAATCTAATTTTCAGTTTTTCAATTCCATAAATTAGAACTTTTAGTATATGATTTTGCATATTACAAACCCCAATTTCACGCTTTATTTTCAATCACATTTAATCTATAAAAACTAAAGATATAAAAATCCATAAAAACTAAAGATATAAAAACTAAAGATTTAATCTTACCTTTTTTAATTACATAGTTCCATTCATAATTACAAACACATTTTTCTTCTAATCATTTACACTATGTTGCTAGCATCATAAGAAGCCTTGAAGATCTCCTAAACTTTATAAAAGGTTTGATATCTACATTTTGTTTTCCAACAACAACATAACGTTTTTTTTTGTTATTCTACCATAATAACCTCGTGTAAATATGGTATTAAATTGCTCCATTTTCAATTTAATTTTCTCAAATAAAAATGGAAATATCACATTCACATTTTTATATAGTGCAAATGTTTGTAAACTAACTTAAAAAATACTAAGGAATTATTCAAAGAATTCTCTATAGTTTGACTGTATAGTTTTCTTGGTAGTGATTTGTTTTGTAATGATATTTTATGAAATGAATTGTATGTAACCAAACTCCATTAATATCGAATACAATCAATTGTTTATTTAATAATCGTGTATTTTCAAGAAAAGAAATACAACACATATTCTAATTAATATTGACATTTGTGCATTGAAAAAATATTGAGAAATATATGGAGTGATTGAGGTTGATATCGGTGGCCAGCCATCTTTTCCAACCTACTCAAAACAAGTTTCTGACAATTTTGTCAATTTACTATTTTTAGCAGTTTTTAACTTTCGGGGCTATTTTGAGGGCCTAAATGAAGGTTTTGGGGGATCTAGATTCTCAATGATAGCCTAAGGCTCTAATTGAGTCCCATAAATGAATCTTCTCGACAATACCTTTCCAACAAGATACCATGCGCCCCAAATGGAGATCGTATGCCAAAGTTACGCCTCGGGAAGTTGATACACCAAACTACACAAAATGGGGTCCACAAAACTATTGGATTTTCATCTTGTGGGGTTAGGGTTTTAGATTTTCTTTATGATAAAAGGGTCTTTCGAGCCTCATTGTAAAATATCTTCTTATGAATGTGAGTAGCCCTCACATCTCTTCTTAGAGATAAGTTTCCCCCATTCTAGCGAGTCTTTCACTCTGTATTTTTACAGTCTCTGTACATTTTGGCTCATTAATAGAAATTGTATTACTGTATCTCTGTGTTTATGCTTTCATATTTGATAAATTTATTTTATATTGTTGGATATTCGAGATATCTCTGTGTATTTCTTTATTATATCTCTACTCTCATTTCGTGCAGAAGATAATCCAGATCAGTGGTATCAGAGCTGACTTCTCTGTATCATTTTTCAGTGCATGTCCTCGACGAGGTCTGAGTATAGAAAGTTGGGTATCAATATTGTCTCTCTTGAAGAAAATCACTCTTGTCTGTCCAAGAAACCCTCCATGGCGGAAGAAAATAAAAATGACAGAGCAGACGCTTCTATCAATATGTTGCTTGAGCAAGCTCTCACGCGACAGAGGGGCGAAATGATGGTGAATTTTTCCCACATCCTTGAATGCATGCCAATAAAAACAAACACGTGTTCATCAAGAAGCCACTTTGAAAGAACCTCGCTTTCAATGTACAATTTAATTTTGATATTCCCATATTTGAAGGAAAGATAGATGCAGATGCCCTGGAAAAATGGTTAAATATGCAAAACGATTATTTCTCTGTTCATAATTTATTTGACAAGGGAAAGATCACCTTTGCACTCCTTGAGGCTCTCCCCCATGTTAAACATTTGTGGGAAACTTACTGGGAGAAAATTTCTACAGAGGAGTCTGGAATATATGGGTTTGATCCCACTTGGGATTATTTTGTGGATGTGGTAAAGGAACATTATTACCCTATTGGAAACTATGAGGACCAGTAACTGAGATGGATCACACTGCGACAAGAGAGGGGTCAAGAAGTTCTAGAGTTCACCAATACCTTCCATACCTTTCCCACGAAGTTGGGTATCAAATAATTCAAACGACATTTTCTTTTGAAACACCGTGGGGCTCTACACAGATACATCCAAACTGAAATGGATTTTCTAGACATCTCATCACTCGGTGTTGCTTATCAATATGCTACTAAAATCGAGGAGTAATTTAAGAACCAAAACAAACAAGAGTTTTGGTATCTAAATCTGCAGCAACCAAAGTATGATAAAGATAACCCTAACAAACAGTCTCCTGAAAACCAATCCAGTCCATGGGAAAAGAAGGGTCACAGGAAGACAAAGAAAGACACAGGAAAAAATGTGAGATTTCCACAAAATCCCCTGGCACAACATTGTTGAATGTCGCACAAAAAATTTTGTTGGTGGCCAAGATCAAAGACAAGGAGTTGAGCCCTGATTCAGAATATGATTATGAAAATAATGGTAAAAGACAGATCATCGATGCAGACCCCACTATTATTGTCGTGACCGCAAAAATTCAACGAGAAGAACCAACAGATGCTGAAGAGGGGGAGCACCTTTTTCATTCACACAAGTGGGAGAAGGGGACCCCAATGCATTTTATTTTTGATAGCTGAAGCGAGAAGAACCTCATCTCAGCAGAGGTCATCAAACAATTTTAATTGTCGACAACACCACACCCATAGCCATACAACATCGGGTGGCTTCTCCAGGGACGAGATTTATGTCTCAGCCAACAATGTTGATTTTCATATGGCATCCAACCCTTCAAGGATGAGGTATTATGTGATGTTTCCCCATTGGATTTTTGTGATGTTCTCTTGGTCCAACAATATATGTGGAAGCGCCATGTTGTTTATGAGTTTCGACACTGCTGTGTCATTGTTTCTCGAAGACCCGACAATAGTTCTTGAAGATATCACAAGGTTGTACGTAATTTCCTTTAGAAATCCATTACGGGAAATTGCTTGGTTTCTTACAAGAATAAAAGGATAGGCATCCATGACAAGCATTTCCCATATAATTATTTATATTTTGTATTTCACAGTCAAGGAACAATACATTTTCAATTGGGAGAAGTTAATTTCCATTGAGCTATTTTCCCAGTTGTCATGATTCAAAGAATCGAATAAATTTTATATGTCATCCTACTTGATTTTCGTAATAGTGCATTGCTGACTGTTTCCAAAAATTTCTCTTTCCAATAAAATAAACTATGTATTTGACCCAGTAACATTATGGTACAAGGCCCTGTGGAGGCACAAAGCCTCCCATTGTTTTTATGAAGTTTTTAATGGATTTGTCTCAGTTTTCAAAGATTTATTGTTAGGATAGGATGGTTCGCAGATGTTTGGCCAGGAAACCAAGTTTTTGAGAATGAAGTCCACACTTGAACAAAAGGAAAATCACAATGTCCTCATGGTCTTTGGCTCTAAGGAAAATCTTGCTTTCCTTCCATGCCACATCACAGACAAGATGTTTGTTGCAAAAATATCAAGGCAATACAACCATTGGTTTCATTTTTTCCATGACAAGAAAAAAAAGCAGTTCATTCCTCTGCCCTGGAAAGTAGGAGACTTTGTGTGCAGAAACATCAACAATATTGATGAGGTTGTCGCGCATTTCAAGAAATTGAACCTAACGTATGCTAAAAGGATAAAACGGTTCGACCCTAATGGGATTTTTCGAGAACATTTACTGGCAGTTGGCTTTAACAACTCTTTTGTCCATAGACACCTGATCCAAGATAGGGACGGTGTGGACAAAAATCATTCTTTTGTCGATTGCGACACAGAGACATTGCAAAGCGTGACTGAATTGTATAGACAACATGGAAAAGTATCTGGTAAGAAGAGTACCTAGTCCCCCTCCAACACTCTCAAGATCACGACATCATGGAGCTTCGCTTCGATGACCCACCCAAGCAAGAAATAAACCCATAAATTTTCGAACGAAGAAGGAGATAAGAACCCTCCTCGCATAAAAAATTGATAGTTCTCACAAACTTCCACTGACGAAGAAGAGAAAAAATAATGCAGGGCAGGTGGAGGAACCTGAAATTGAAAGTGAACAACTAGAACTTGAAACTGAAACTGAGAACATGCACAAAATTGGGTCGTCCATGGTGGAAATAACTGAGACCAATTTTTTTTACGAAGATGAATCCTTTGTATTCCAAAGCGTTGTTTTTTACAGCCAACCTAAAATTATGGTCATTGAAAAGAGGGATGTAACAAACAAGAAAGGAAAATCTTTCACAAATATTAACTTTAGGATAATGCGGTCGTCCCAGATATCCTCATTTCCCCAAGTAACTGGTGAAATTATTTTTGATTCCATTGGAGGAATTGAGATGGAAAATGCCAATCTTAAAGACCGCCTCAACGAATTTGAGCAGGATTTCATTGCGACCCAAAAAAAAATTAGTCCTTTTGCAAAAGTCATGAATGCTACCACTACAGCTAATATGAAAGTATCCTCTACCCTCCTTGCATGCTCTAGAGAACTTGTAGAGAATAAAATCAACAAAATAATGCAACTAGTTATTGAATCCTCAGAAGCATCGCAACATTTAGTTGCCTTCGGAAAGAAGACAAATGATTTCCTGGAACATTTGGAGGTGAATTTAAAAAATGATCAGCATTTTTGTGAATAGGTGCTGACCCATTTTGCCAACTATGTCGTTAACACATCGGAACTGAAATACATACAAGGTCAGTTCCAAGAAATTACAGGATTGTCATAGAAATCGACCAATGACGATGCCATCGGTTGAAATATAATAATGTTCAATAGTCTGTAAAACTTTGTCAGGGAGATCTGGAGACGAATAGACTGCCACAACTATGAAAAAATGAAAGAAGTTGATTGTTCATTGCTTTTGGAAAATACTTGGTAGTGGAGATGCTCCTCGGATTGGCCTTCCGCGAATTTTGCAAGGCATTCTGCATAACCCATTATTCTCTCCTTATGTTACCAGCTAATGACACAAAACAAAACTTCTCACAGAGACTGAAATGCCAGATATCTTGACGTAATATGTAAGGGATAGGCAGAACGATACCCGTGTTATTTAGAGAGATGATGACAAGTCTTATAATAAGTATTATATGTCCGTTGTATCGTGTTTTCGTCGTAGGGCCGACGTGCTGTGCGAATTGTCGATACATTTTTAAGTTTTTTGAATATTAATGTTTTAGATTAATTATGTATTATTTTCAATAATGTTTGGATTTACTTATAGTGTAATTGTGAGTGGCCTCGGGAACCTGGGGAATCACTAGAAGCCGTGCAAAGCTATAATAACCTACTTCTTATCTTCATTTATTACTTATGTCAAGTGTGTTCTGCATGCCCGACTCATCTCTTGGCTTGGCATCCATAACTTGTTTGATTGTTGGGAAACTTCCCTTCGCGCATTGCCAAGGGTAGGAGCCTCTCCAATCTTCATTTGATGGAATCCCCTTGGTGCAACCAAGGCATAAAAGTTATGCAACTCTTCCTTTTTCAAGTTTGCTTGGTTGGGCGCTTTCGCAACTGTCGCGTTAGCTTGTCCAAATTTGTGTCTCCTTTCCTGTGCTATTAGTTAAGTCTTCGAATTCAACTTCCTTCGCAAGTCATGGCATGGCGAAGTCATATTTGGCACAACAACATGCCCAAGGACTCCCAATTTGTCTATAAGGTGAGAAAGCTCCCTCCAACTCGCTTGGCTTATCGGTCTCATCGTATGGAAGGAGCGCAAGTGCTCAAGTCCCCTCTTGAGGTGTGACATGCTCCCCCACTCAAAGTGTTTCCCTTCCTCGGAAAGCTCAACATGCTCAACCTGTTGTGACCACTAATGATGTTCGTCCTTCTTCCTTAACTCTACCTCATGTGTCTGTGTTGTGTTATTACTCTAACTGCTTTTGGTGTTAGTGTGTGTTGGATCCCCTCACGCCTTAGCTAATCAGGTAGCTAACTCCCTCGTTCCTTAGATAATCAGGTATCTAATTCGATCATCGCGCCAAGGTCACAAGAACTCATCCCAAACATACAAATCACCCATTTCTCTTCACAAACTCTCGCATCCTTCAAGTTATCTTCATGTCCATCGCGACACATTTTCGCAACAACTTGTTGTTGTGTTGGAGATGTTGTTTAGTCTTTTTTGATGTCCTTCCTACGACAATGGCTAGTTATCTCATTCTTGTCTCCATGACAACAAGCCCACATGCCCTTACGCTAGTTTGGGGCTAGAAGAGGCCAACCAATAGAGTTGCCACTTCCATCCTCATCGAGTTGCGACTCTTCACCATAATTCTACGTCACATACATCAATCACTGGTACATATGACCAAATTTGCGACGGTTGTTCGTTGCTATTGCCACACTTATCCGTCACAATTTCCACGAACGCCGAGATTTGTTTTCATCGTAATAATTTTGTCGCTATATCCACGATCCAGGTGTGCGTGGAAACATCGATGAAATTAGCTAGCCACGTGTCAGCAACTTCAATAGTGGTTAACCTTCTTCATCGTCGCAATTACGACGTAATTTCGTCGCAATACCAACGAAACAATGTCCCAAGCCAATAACTTGCGACGCAGCTGTTGAATGTGCAACGAAATTTCGTCGCAACTTCCGATGAATGTTCATCGTAATATCGACGAGTGTTATTTCTCAAAACCATATTTACGACGGACTTTTTGTATATGCGACGAAACTTTGTGGAACAGTGTGACGAAAATGTGTCGCTATAGCAATGGTTATGGTAAAAAAATTCCGACGAAAGTCCGTCGATATTGCGACGATTACTGTAGGTTTAAAAAAAAAAAAATTCATGAAATATGGTATTACCATATTACATTGTAATATGGTATGCCATATTACAATGTAATATGGTAATGCCATATTACATTGTAATATGGCATAACTTTTACATTGTAATATTGTAATATATATATCCCCTAGAAATAATCAAGGTGTTAACCAACCAAATATTGTAAGCATGTGTTATCATGAAGTTGGATTAGAAGTAAGGATACCAAGAATTGTAATGCATCAATATTAAATGTAATGAAAATTGAAATTTCATTTGAAATCAAAGCAAATTTCTTATGATACACAATGGTTGAACCTTTGATACAATGAAGGAGTTGGATAACATAACACTTGAAACTTTTGTTTCCTTGAGATCTGGAGAGATGATGAAGCTATGAATTTTCATGTTGAAAGTTTGTAATGAAGATAGTATCATGGAATCTTCGGGACCTTATAGTCCTTTTCAAAAATCCATGGGTTGGAGAACACATGAAATTGTTCCAAGTTAGATGTTTTA